>JAQQPU010004283.1:43050-53150 GCA_029168905.1 Artemia sp. Kazakhstan ARC1039 | reverse complement strand
TTCTTCCAGGAGACAAAAAGTAAAACTAATTATAAAATTTTCATGTATTTTTGTTGTTTAAATTAAGAACTTACTATTACTGATTAGGCATCATAAATATTTTTGCAGTTTACATAATAATTTTAGCGATTAAGCCAAAAAAGAAAATTTTGGTTCCAAGAGTTTCGGTTACTATTGAGACAAGTAGCTATTATTACTATAGAGTTCATTACCATGAACTGTTTGATTGCTTAAAAATTCAAATATCTTTGAAAAGACTGCAGTATGAAAATACATCAAAAATGCAATTTTTTTGACAAAATTGATTCTACTTTAAAAAGTATTTTATTTTTAATTACAAAAGGCACTAGAAGTTGCAATTTCCTTTAAAATGAGCTATTATACAGCTCTCTATGATTTTCCAGTGCCCAGCTAGCTGAGGAGGAAAAACAAGCGGAAAGAAAAAAATATCCCGTTTGTGGAGAATAACGTGGTAAAAGTCAATTTTCTTGATTTTCAAGCCAATATATTTTCTTTGTTATTCAAGCCAAAGGGCGGTAAGTTTCCTTTATAGAGGATTCGGACAAGGCGGTTCTAATGGTGTACTTTTTGTTTTGATCTGACTCTTTTTTTAGGAGTTGGGGGGTTTTATATTTCTTAACATTGGAGGTGATCGTCTCTTACTAGGTTGCTAGCTACCGCTGCAACCCGGATAACTTTATGTAAATTTTATGCTATATCATTATAAACAGGAAAAAGCCTACGGCTTTTTCTGCTTTGAAATAGTAAGAGACGAACCTCAAGTAACTACCCCTGGAACCACCATTTATCAGTTACAATGGATGAGAGATCGTTCTTTACTGTAAAAAAAACATTGGACGTGATCGTCTCTTACTAGGTTGCTAGCTACCGCTGCAACCCGGATAAATCAGCTTAAATTCGATGATCGAGCCTTTATGTAATACTAACTACATCCAGCGACTATGACGTCATTGATCAATATTGTATATAAAAAATTAAGTTTTTCGTAAAAATGATTAATTAAAAATTATTAAGTGCAAAAGGCGCTAGATCTAGATATTTTCTTTAAAATGAGCTATTGAACAACTATCTACGATGTTCCAGTGCCAAGCTATTTCTGGATACAAAGAAAAAAAATATCCCGTTTAGGCAGAATGTTGTAGTAGCTGCCACTTTTCTTGATTTTCAAGCCAATACATTTTCCTTGCTGTTCAAGCCAAGGGACAGAAAGTTTACTATACAGGGGTTTCGGACAAGGCGGTTCTAATGGTGTACTTTTTGTTTTGATCTGACTCCTTTTTTAGGAACTATGGGTTTTTATATTTCTTAACATTGGACGTGATCGTCTCTTACTAGGTTGCTAGCTACCGCTGCAACCCGAATTGCTAGCTACCGCTGCAACCCGGATTTAATATAACTTACCTGTAAGTACAAAATAAACCAGATTACAAACAGGAAAAAGCCTACGGCTTTTTCTACTTTGAAATAGTAAGAGACGAACTTCAAACAATCAAGTAGCTAACTAAGTTTAATGTATACTATGGTTTGTTATTCCAATGATGGTCTTTTAATGTAATTCTTCATAAGTCTCCGATTGTACAATGGTAACCATACTGGTGGTTATGATACTTGGTATTCATCAAGATTGGCCATAAAAATGCAGTTTTTAGTAGAAAAATTTATTTTATCTTAAAATTATTTTAGTTTTAATTACTAATGGTACTAGATCTAGCAATTTCCTTTAAAATGAGCCATTATACAGCTCATTTTACCGATGTGCTTCTTGATAGACTGATTAACTAAACAAGAGATGTTTACTATCGGAGATCTTGCCTTAGCAAAGTTTATTAACTACCCCCTTTGGCCAGTTAGAATACTTGGAAGAAATTCCACTAGAAATGGACTGAGTTATCTAGTATTCTGCTACGGTACTCATGATAAGCAGACAGTTAGTGAAGATTGCTTAGTTTCTTATGCAGAGAATATTAATGAAGCAAAGAGATCGAAAACTAAAAGGGTAGGACAAGCATTCACAGAAGTAGCGACTTTCCCCAATATATACCAAGAGTTTGCAAGAACAGGGACGTCTGAATATTCTTCTTGTTCGTCTATTTCTGGACTTTTTCAACAGTTAGCTGCAACCCAGGAAAAAGTTACGATAACTAAGACTAAGCTAGTGGCAGATATAGAAAAACGTGTTGCAGAAAAAATAGCGCAAAACATTGGAACTGGGTCTTCTGGTGCTGTACAGATAAATAGTCAAATTATCACTGCAGAAATTTATGATGCTATAGTGCTAGATTTTAATCCGAGGTTTGAGCGCATTGAAAACTTACTTAAAGGACTAAAGAGTCAAATTGAAGCACTAGAAAATCGTATTTTTACAATGGAGAACAAGCTCGATGATTTTGAACAGGAAGCTATACAAGACTGTCTGATATTCTCAGGAATAAGACAGACACTTGGCTCAGATCTTGATATGACTGTCCTAAACCTTGTTAAGTCAACTATGGGAGTTTCGACTATTACTAGGGAGCATTTTGTGTCGATTCAGCGTTTCAGACTCAACTCTACGGAAGATTCTCGAAATTTAGCCCGCAGAAATCCAGATCCTGTGGCCCCAGTTTTAGTGAAGTTGGTATCAAAAGAACTTGCGTACAAAGTGTTTAAAACTAAATCAAAATTAGCTGGATCCGGAATTTATGTTAGTGAATTTCTTACAAAACGTAGAAAGACAATATTAAATAGTGCACGGGACACGTTCGGTGTGAAAAATGTTTGGACAGACAAAGGTCGCATTTTCGGGAAATTATCCAGCCAAAGCGCACCACGTCGGCTCTATAGCCTAGCTGATACTTACTGAATTTTTCATAGTTGATTTAGTTAGAAGTGTCTTTTTTTTACCTCTGTTTTGTTGCTTTTCTTTTCTTTTGCTGCTCTTTTTTTTGAGTGGATTTTGTAAGGATAATGGGTGATATTTCTCAATTGCGTTTTCTAGAGAGTAATCCTTTTAGAGTGGAAGATGATCTTTATGATGATTTACTTCCAGAAAGTATAAATGCTGATTTTTCCCCGCAAAGAGATAGTTGTTATGTGGATGTGATTTCTTCAGGATTAGAGGTGAATGCAAGATCGTTTTGCCTGTGTCATTGGAATTGTCATGTAACTTCAACGTATTATGAAATTCTCCAGTTAATTGATAATGTGAATAGTAAATTTGATGTAATTGGCCTTTAGGAAACTTTTTAACTTCTGAACATGTTCTGTCGTCATATAATTTTCCAGGATACAGGCTTATTGTAAGGAATAGAGAGAGAATGGGACGTGGAGGTTTGGCATTTTTGGTTAAGGATCATTTTGTTGCTAAAATAAGGGAAGACCTATCAGTTTGGATAGAAGGTAAGGTGGAATCTCTTATTCTTGAGCTGGAAGTTGGTGGAAAAGATATATTGATTACTGAGGTTTATAAGCCGCCGAGTACAGTTTGAGAGGAGTTTGAAAATGGTTTTAGCAGTTTAATGGATGCAGTAGAATTGAGTAATCTGGAGTGCATTTGCTTGGGGGATTTTAATTTTGATCTTTTAAGTTTATACAATGATAATTTGGATTTTTTAAACCTTTTCTTCAGTTATGATTTTTATCCATTAGTTGGGATTCCGACTCGTGTTACAGGACAGTCAACTACACTTATTGACAATATTTTCGTGCGATCCCAGATAGTACATAGCTGTTATGCTGACGTTATAGTAAATGAGGTTTCCGATCACTTTCCTATAGTAGCAGTGACTTCATATCAATATGCGATAAAGCAGAACAGGACAAAGGTTAAAAGAAGGCAACTAAAAAAAGAGAATCTACAGAAGTTTAGAGAGGAACTAAGTATCGTGTCATGGAAACCAGTTTATGAAGAATCTGAAAGTGCTTCTGCGGCATTCGATAAGTTCATGGACATATTGCAGCCAATATTTGAGAGAACTTGCCCAGTAAAGAGCATAAAGGTGAGGAAAAAGGAACCCCGGAAACCTTGGGTAACTATGGAGCTACTCGACTTAATTAGAAGGAGAAATACATTGTATTTGAGTTACTTAAATAGTAACCATAGTCAAGATCTAACTGAATTTAAACAAATCCGTAATAAAATAAATCGGCTAAGGCGGTCATGCATCCGCGAATATTATGGAGAGAAATTTAAGGACAACAAAGGCAATACGAAAACGACTTGGAATATTATAAATGAAATCGTAAATAAGAAGAAAGAGACCGAGATTCCTGCTAGTCTGATCTTTGATGGTAAATTTGTTGATGGAAATGAAGAGGTGGCTAATTTCTTTGGTGAATATTTTTCTAAGATTGGTGAATCTATAAGTGAGAATCCATACGATGAAAATAATGAAATTAATGAGACGTTTAGTGATGAAAGGGGAGTTGGATTGGAAATGTCTGAAGATGAAACGAACGTTCAAGAATTAAAACAGATAATAGGATTGGTAAAATCAAGTTCTCTAGGGAATGATGGAATTAATCTGAAAGCGTTCAAGCATGTTATGGTATATTTATTGCCTTGTATTGTTTATTTGATTAACCTTTCTTTGAAGAAAGGTGAATTTCCTACTCGTCTGAAAGAGGCTAAAGTTATTCCGCTTCACAAAGGGGGTTCAAAAACTGATCCGTCTAATTGGAGGCCGATTTCAATATTGCCCTTATTTGCTAAGCTGTATGAAAAAGTGATGCATCGACGACTTTATAACCATCTGACTACTTACGGTTTTCTTAGTGATACCCAGTTTGGATTCAGGAAAAACCACTCTGCAAAACATGCAGTCCAGCACCTAACAGATTTCACCAATGGTGCTCTCGAAAAAAGTGTACTGGTACTTTCAGTATTTATAGACTTTAGAAAGGCTTTTGACACGGTGGTTCATAAAATTTTGTTAAATAGACTAAGCCGTTTGGGGATCCAAGGGGTTATTCTGAAATGGTTTGAATCTTATCTTAACCAGCGTATTATTCGAGTCTCAATTAAAAATTCTATTTCAAAAACTTTTATTGTTAATTCTGGTGTGCCTCAGGGTTAAGTGCTTGGCCCACTTCTTTATCTAATTTACGTTGATACCATGCGTTTTTATATATCAGATGCACTTATAACGTCTTTTGCTGATGACACGGTGTTTACGATTACAGCTACTTGTCTGAACCAGTTAATTGAGAAGACAAATAAGGCCCTCGCTGAATTTATAAATTTTACAAATTCTAGTTATTTGGTAGTGAATATTTTAAAAACAAATTTTGTTACATTTTGTAGAAATGGAGTTTCATATGTTTTAGATAATAAAATTTGTTTTTAACGGTGAATTTTTAAAGCATGTAAATAGTGTTAAATATTTGGGCTTTAGTCTTGATTTTAATTTAAGTTGGAAATCACATTGTGATCTTGTGGCAGTTAAGATTTCAAGAAGGTTGGGTGTGATAAGAAGACTGAAAAATCAACTACCGTCAAATGTTTTACTTTTACTTTATCATTCTATTGTTAGCCCTTATTTATCGCATGGTTGCATGCTATGGACTAGTAGTTTTATTTCAAGTTTTAGAAAGGTCCAAATTTTACAGAATAAAATAGTTCGTATTTTAGGTAATTATATTCAGTTTGAAAATAGCACGTTGAATTGCTTTACAAGTTTGAAAATTTTAAATATTTATCAGTTACGGGATTACCAGTTAGAAATTTTTATTTATCAATGTTTGAATAAGTGTTCACCGGAGGTATTTTGGGAAATTTTTAAAGCTAACTCATCTTACCACTGTTGTGAGACTAGAAATGCGAATGACCTTGCATCGGAGCTCCGGAATACTCAACGTGCTGCGTTTCTGCCTCGTTTTGCGGGACCGGGGGTGTGGAATTCCCTCCCGGATGCTATTAAACAAGTTGATAATGTAAGCCAGCTCAAGAGTAGATTGAAGCGTTACCTTTTGGGTTATAATTTGAATGATTAGAATTTTGAATTTGATTAATGTTTGGTATGAAAATTGTTTGGACAGATATTGGTCGCATTTTCGCGAAATTACCCAGCCAAACCGCACGGAGTCGGCTCTATAGCCTAGCTGATACTTATTGATTTTGTCATAGTTAATTTAGTTAGATGTATCTTTTTTTTTTTTGAGTGGATGTTTTAAGGATGATGTGTGATATTTCTCACTTGCGATTTCTAGAGTGTAATCCTTTTAGAGTAGGAGATGTTCTTTATGTTGATTTAGTTCAAGTGCTGATTTTTCCCCGTAAAGAGATAGTTTTTATGTGGATGTGGAGCTTTATAATTATGGATTTGCAGCCATCGTAAACAAACCTTCGGGTTTTTGTAGATGGCCGCTGTAAATTTGTTTGTATTTTTTTTATGCTAAATAAATAAATTAATTTGAAATTAATTTACGATGTTCCAGTGCCAAGCTATCTGTGAAAAAAAAAAGATGCCGTTTAGGCAAAATGCTGTAGTAGCTGCCACCTTTCTTGATTTTCAAGCCAACATATTTCCCTTGCTGTTAAAGCCAAAGGACAGAAAAATTCCTATATAGGGGAATTGGACAATGCAGTTGTAATGGTGTACTTTTTGTTTTGATCTGACTCTATTTCAATGAGTTATTATATTTCTTAAAATGGGACGGGATCGTCTCTTACTAGGTTGCTAGCTATTGCTGCAACCCAGATTTATTGATGTATCTGTTGGTATCAAAACTCAAGTTTTTTTTAGAGTTTCGGTTACTATTGAGACGAGACGCTCTTACTATACAGACCGTTAGCAAGAACGGTTTGAAAACCTGATTACAAACAAGAAAAGGCCTACGGCTTTTTCTTTTTTGGCATAGTAAGAGACCAATCTCAAAGAATCAGGCAGCAACCTAAGTCTAATATATGCAAAGGTTTTCTTCTAACGATCGCCTTTTATTATAATATATCGGTTTAATATGTATGTCTTATAATACCTTTTCGAAAGATCAGCGCGTATAAACATTTTATTCACTTATTACTTCATATATGGTTCCTACCTACGATTATGATGTCATTCATCAAGATTGGCCATAAAAATGCAGTTTTTACTGGAAATATTGATTTTATTTAAAACAAAAAAAATAATTACAATTTGCACTAGATCTAGCAATTTCCTTTAAAATGGGCCATTGAACAACTCTCTACGATGTTCCACTGCCAAGCTATCTGTGGGAAAGAAAAAAAAGATAAAAGATGCCGTTTAGGCAGAATGCTGCCGTAGCTGCAACTTTTCTTGATTTTCAAACCAATATATTTCCCTCGTTGTTCAAGCCAGGGGAAAGCAAGTTTCCTATACAAGAGTTTCAAACAAGGCGGTTCTAATGGTGTATTTTTTGTTTTGATCTGAGTCTGTTTTTAGGAGTTATGGGTTATTATATTTCTTACCATTAGACATGATCGTCTCTTACTAACCGCTGCAACCCGGATTGAACAACTCTCTACGATGTTCTACTGCCAAGCTATCTATGGAAAACAAAAAAGAAAAAGATGCCGTTTATGCAAACTATCGTCAAATAAAGATGCCATTTATCAGGCAGCTAACTCAGTCCAATATACGCAATGTTACCGCAGCATAACTGTCCTTTCCTTAATTTCAGTTTTATCCGATGACCGAGCCTTAATATACTATGTAATACTATGTAATACTATATTATCTAAAGATAAGTATGTTTTGCATCATCATATATATAATGATTCCTTATAACACTTTGGTTACTATGGACTACAGATTGTTCTTTAATGTTACTTTAGCGATTCTGAACTTAGAACTAAAATAAAATAAAATTATTTTGTCGAAAGATGAACGTGTATAAATATTGTATTCGCTTATCACGTCATATATGGTTATAACCTATATACGATTATAACGGCATTTATCAAGCTTGTACACGAAAATGCAGTATTTTTTGTCAAAATTGATTCTATTTTAAAAACTATTTTATTTTTAATTTCAATAGGCACTAAATATAGCAATTTCCTTTAAAATTAGCCATTATACAGCTCTCTAAGACTTTCCAGTACCCAGCTAGCTGAGCAGAAAAAAAAAACGGAAAGAAAAAAGATGCCGTATGTGCAGAATATCGTGGAATATTGGCTTGAATATTGTTATTCAAGCCAAGGGACGGTAAGTTTGCTATATAGAGGTTTTGGACAAGGCGGTTCTAATTGTGTATTTCGTTTTCTGATCTGAATCCATTTTTAAGAGTTACAAGTTACTTTAGTTTTTACTATGGGGCGTGATCGTCTCTTACTAGGTTACTAGCTACCGCTGCAACCCGGATAGTGTACATTCAATGTATCAATTTTGGATAACCTATCTGCAATCAAAAGGAAAGCTACAACGAATTGTGCCTCCTCACACATCATTTTGCAGAAGGAACCGGCTGACGAGATTTTGGCTCAAGCAGTAGTACCGTCCAAGAGAATTAAAGAGTTGCATGATGGCTCTATTAGTCCATTTAAGACTATACCAAAAATTACCGAAAAAGAAAGTTATTCCCTATTTCGTCCAACCAAGAATACCCCATACTGGAGAAAAGCCGTACAATTGCAAGATCTGCACTAAAGGAATTTATCACGAAACTAGTTTATTCACCCATTCAAGAATTAATACCGGAGAAAGGCTTTATACCTGGAATATCTGTACGGAATCATTTTTTAGATCTTCTAAATCATTTTAACTCAGTTCTGCAAGAGTGAATATATATTTTTGTACCATAAGCAATAAATTTGTTCTTATATCATAAATCGTTGATTTAGATAAGTAAACTTCACATTTAAAGTGTGAGAGGGGCTTTTGGACTAGACCATTATAAAAAAGACTGCGTTGTAGGTTAAGAATATAATCATTATCGGAAAATGTACCTTCTTACCATTCATTTTGAGCTTATTTTTACTAACTGGTAAAACTTCTCACTTGAAGTACGAGAAAGGCTTTCAATGAAATTTGCTCACAAAACTTTAACAGAAAGTTGAAAAAATTGAAACACTTCTTTCTTTAACTACAAAAAATGCAGCGTTAATTTTTGAAAAATCAAAAAAAAATGAAACGCTTGATTCTTTAAAAATAAAAATGACACTAATTTTTGAAATTACAAAAAATTTAACTAATTTTTAGAGAATAAAAAAAATCAAATGCTTAATTCTTTCAAAATAAAAAATGAAACACTTATTTTTCAAAAAGGCCATTTTAGCGTCAGATTGACGTTGCAAAAGGAGGTGCTACAGGGTGGTAAGGGAGCTGAGCAGAGGAGGGGAGGTCCGTTGGGGTGGAAATAATAAAACTATGTTATAGTAAGAAATAAGTAAAAGGCTTAAATCAAAGAAAGTTGAAAAGCATGGTCAGCCCCAGACCCAAGAAGAGTTAGCATCCCTAAGACTAAGACTTATCATACCCGTTCAATCCAAAAAATAATAAAAATATGCTAAGAAGAACAAAATACAATGAAAAAAACATATACGAAAGAATAAAGAATGTAATAGCAAAACCAAAATTAGAACACTAATTTTTGAA
Organism: Artemia sp. Kazakhstan ARC1039; assembly: GCA_029168905.1. Lineage (NCBI taxonomy): Eukaryota > Metazoa > Arthropoda > Branchiopoda > Anostraca > Artemiidae > Artemia > Artemia sp. Kazakhstan ARC1039. Next base: position 43,596 of record JAQQPU010004283.1, on the reverse strand, counting down.
AAAATATAATTTTAAACACCAATTTTGAAAAAAAAAAACAGAGAAAAAAACTTAAACTCGAAAAACAAAAAATCCGAGTGTTAACAGTATGAAATTAGAAAAAACAAGTAGTTAAACTTAACAGACAGGAAAACTAATTGTTAAAAAGCTGATAAATGATAGAATATAGGCATAAAGGCTTAAACTAAAGAAAGTTGAACAGTCTGGTCGGCTTCAAACCCTTGAAGGGTCAGTGTCCTTAAGACGGGGCCGTGTTCTCTTTAAAATTTCTCTATTGTAAAATTGTAATTGAAGAACGACCAACCGCCATAAAATTATGAGAAGAGAGTGACTTTTGCGTGCAAGAAGCTGCGTGATAGAAGGTATCATTGGAGAAATGGTAAATTGATACCCCTATTAAAGTTAACAGTTGGACTCTTAGAGTTGATTAACCGGGACATACCCTCTTGGAAAGAAAAGTCAGTACTTTCCAATTAATATGGGCACTTCTAAAAAGTTGTTTGGTAAATGCTAATGAAATAAAATAAAATAGGATGAATATATAAT
>JAQQPU010004283.1:28866-42950 GCA_029168905.1 Artemia sp. Kazakhstan ARC1039 | reverse complement strand
AAAACCACGCTATGGATTGCATTACTCTGAAGCCGTCTATTGAATTAACCCGTCAAAAACTGGTTTTCGTGACTGGTCTCCTTGTAGGTGCCCATTTAATGGGAGAGTACCGAAAAGTCAGATGTTATGAGATTTTAAAGAAAATAAATGTTACGAGTTGACCGATATCCCGCTATACGGTCTGACGAATCGCCCTCCGCACCTCTATTATCGATTTCTAACCCTCCGTGCCTCTATTATCGATTCCTAATCCCCGCAACATATACCCTACAACATATAAAAAAACCCATCTGCGATCACTAAAAATAGCTAGAAGAAGAGATTGCGGTCGCGGAATAGGATTCGGTTTCATAAACCATTATCACTCTTTTTACCAACAGAAATGGTGCCAGTTTACCCATCAATGTCGGCAAAGGAAATTTCCAATTATGTAAGATGAGTATTCATCTTGTGACAATCTCTGTGATTTATGTTGCGATTGCATGAACTGGCATCTTTACTGTGGGACTGTACTTCCGAGCCAGAGGATAAGCAGAATATGTGCGGCTTTTTTGGGGGGTGTAACTTTCTATTCTAGCTTCCAATATTATAATTTTGGTTCACAGACTTATCTTCATATACTTCTAAATCTTTTTCAATTGTAAAAAAAAACCTTCTTGGGCCTTGGCTATCCTGTTTTTGGCTATCCTTTACTAATAATACCACCAAGGTAACTTATTCTTCTTAACATTAATTCTCTAACCTGTTCTTGCATCATAAACTCTCAAAACCTCAAAAAAAATTAATTTACTTTGCTAACATTTTCATTTAAGATGATCAAATCATCTGCATAATCTAAGTCTAAGAGAGCTTTACTTCCCCATTTAATCTCGTGCTCTCCCATAGCGTTTGCTGTGATCCTTAGGAAAAGATCCATCAAAATGATTTATATTTATGGGGATAGTGTAACCCTGCTTAACTCCTGATTCAATATAAAAACAGCTACTAACCTCATTTCCTATCACAACAACAATCACTTTAATGCATATATGTGATATACCACATAAGGATAGGACCTTCACTAAAGCTGTTCTATCAGCAAAATCAAATGTTCACTCATAAGTTATGAAAGTGATGGCCAGAGGGGACTAATGACTCAGGAACTTCTCAATTATCAATCTAGAGTGAAAATTTGGTTGACGCACACTCTCCCCTGCCAAAACTGCACTGTTCTTCTCTTAAAACTTTACCTAAAAGATCTCTTATTCTAAAAAGCATCATCATACTAAGTAATTTACTTCCTACAGAAACTAAGCTAATACCTCTAAAACTACCACACTCATTCAGTCATTCTTATCCCTTTTCTTATAAAGGGCTTAATTAATGATTTTCAAAAATCACTAGGTACTTTCCAAGGCCGTATCCAGGGGGAATTACCCGGTTTGAACCCCCCCCCCCCCGAAACTTTTGACCGACTCGAAAATAAGTCGAAAATTAGTAAAACCTATGTAAAAATCAGTAAAATTAGTCGAAAACTGAGTCGTAGTTTAGTAAGCTCGTTCCAAAGTCAAAAATTAGTAAACCCCCCCTGAACAAAAATCCTGGATACGGCCCTGGTACTTCCCCATTTTCTAAAAAGATATTCAAATTGATAATCTTCAGAATTTATATCTAACTTCACAAACAACATGTGCATAAAACTCTTTTAAGATATTATCAGCACCTTGGGCCTTAATGTTTTTCAATAGTTTCAAAAACAATTCCTTCACTTTCAAAGTGTCACAGATTTTTTACTTTTCTCTATATCTTTTCTTTTAACTTTATCATGGTTTAGCACATTTTCAAAATGCTTTGTTCATCACTCTTTCCTTATGACAAATATTTGATCGGGAGTCCATATCTCCTGCTCCCTCTCAATTGTTTACCATGTAAGTACAAGATTTTAATACTTTTTTTGTCAGACTCATCTTACAAATCTTCAGCGATTTTATCCATGCCCTCCACTTCACACCTCCTTAATTCATATTTTAATGTTTTCTAAACTATCCTTAAATTTCTCTTATTTTCATATGATCTATCACTCAAATAAACCTTGCACAAAGCTTCCCCCCTCTCTGTTAAACATAAAGCATTTTCACAAATATTCCTAGCAGCGTTTCTAACTTTCTTCCCTAAGACAACATCAGCAACTTCACAAATTATTTTCCTAAAATTATTCTATCCATCTTCTACATTGTCAGATGTTAAAATATCCAGTTTAATATGCAATTATTTCTGGAAAGTTTCTATCATATTCTCATCGTGGAGTCTACCAGCATCACAGTTTCCCAGAAGATTGTTTCCATTCTCAAATTTCAGCTTTAAATACACCCTAGGCACTAATAGATGGTGATCTTTACTTAATAGCACTCTTGTACACCCTAGTATCTTATATTTATCCAGTCAGTCTGTGGCTTACAATAAAGTAATCAATTAGGTTAGCCGTCTTACCATCATGAGAATACCGTGGTAAATTGTCCAGGACAGAACCAGGCCTGATTATCACTGATGACATAGTCTCTGATGGATCTGATTCTGTTTAGGATAATCCTTGTTAGAATTTTAGCTGGATGGCTAGTGAGGTTAATGGGTCAATAGTTTTTGCAGTCGTTTCTTGGACCTTTTTTAGGGAGCACTACGATCGCCGCTTTTGCCCATGCTTTTGGAAAATAGCCTGCTGTTAACAGCAATAGCCACTTTATGAAGTGTGTACTCTAGCATTGTAGAACCAACTTTAAGTAGTTTGGCAGGTGTACCGTTAGGGCCTGGAGCTTTGTTATTCTTGAGCCTGCAGACGACATCCTTCACCTCACTCAATAAGGGCGGGGGATTGGGATAACACTTCAGTTTGGGAAATCCTGATACTACAGTAGGGTTGCACATAAGAAACGGATTCTATTTTCTTCAAAATGGCTTTTCCATCAGAGTTAGTAGGCTTGAGAATGTCTGTGCAGGATTTCTTTAATGGCTTCAAATATTGCCAAGTGGCCTATCATCTTCGTCCAAAATACTAGTGGTAGTGGATGATGTTTTTGTGGCAGGTCCTTTGACTGTTTTGTATATTTTGTGACTATTTCCTGATTTATAATCGTTTCCACAAGACTCACATTTCTCCCGTCTGACTCATTATGTATTAATGGATACAAATGTTATCCACAGGGAGGCAACACATAATAGATCCTTATAGAAAGGTTTTTCAGTTCAACAAAACCACTAAAGCAGACTAAACCCAGAAGAACTATCCATTCATCAGAATCCAGTGCAAATGCAACCTCATTTACTAGGCTATAATTACCTCAAGGGGTACCACTTCTCAAGATCGCCCTGCAACACTGCTGGCAGTCACACTTTTCACAAGGAAAACTTGGGAAAGGTCACCCTGATACCACTATTAGGCCATGCAAGCAAGATTTCCTTGTTGGGCATAGAGAAAGATATGACAGAGCAGAGACCCCAAACAATCTCACAGCACCAAAGCAGCTCTAATCTATTATACCTGGCCTATCCTCGTTAGGACATTTAACTCACTACTTCACCATGCATGAATTCTAAATCCCAAACAGGCTCGAGCACAAAACCTTTAGAACTCCCTGGAAGTTTCAATTTGATCCCCTGAACCATTGCCAAAATATTACAGATATGCTTTTTTTTATCATCTAAGCACACATAGTGCCTTTTAATTTACCTTGCTACAAAAAAAAATTATGAGTCCCATAGGGGGCTGAAAGTACAAAAAAATTAATGCAAATTGAAGGCCAAAATTTCACTCCTTAATTGTTGTACAGACATGATGAATACGTTTGATGCCGTTTTTATGCTCTTCCAAATATATTAATTGCTTCACTTGCAAATACAATTTAAAGTCTTTTAATGAAACACAAAATGACACCTAGTTTTGGCCCATGGAACCCAGTGCATATCTGATTTTATAGTTTAGTAATCATTTCTTTGTTTGTAAGTTAAAGATGGTTTTCGGTCATGTTTGTGTTGTTCCAGGATACATTAACCCTAAATTTTATTATATAGTAGTTACCAAAGACCCAAAATATTAACCCTTAATATTATTATATAGTAGTTTTCTTGCAGTATTTTTCCTTGTGTGACTTGTTTCCCTGTACTTGATTTATTTTTCATCGTTGTCGTTGATGTTGTTAGTGCATCTAGGCTGTAGCCCAATGCACATATGGCATAAACAATACGTCCAAGCACACAGTTCTTCAAGGTTTTCACACCAATACCAAAAGCCTGAATTTATAGTTTTCTTGAAGACAACCAGTGCAGATCCTCAGCTTAAAATTTGCAGACGGACTCTCACTGCCTAATTCTTGTAAGTGCAGCAACTGAAACTCAACCAACATTGTAAGTCTGATTAAAATTCATATCAAATAAACAATGCATGACAATAACTCTAGTACAATACAACCAAATAATAAAGTCAAATTATATCATTCAAATTGGTCATCTTAAGGAAATTTCTTAGTAGTTGGATAGACGGTTTTCTGGCCCAACAAGGAGCAGCAGCAGAACCTAAAATACACCTTAAAGAAAAAGCTTTAAATACTTAATACAAACATCTTTCAAATATGCATGCTATCTCTCAATTTTTTTTTTATAAAACATTAAAACGTTTATACATCATCATGTACACCAAAAACATCACAAAGTGGAAAGTTCACATAACCCTTTCTAAACAAGACGTTCCTGAACCAAGCATGACCTGTTCTCAACCTGAAAATTGCAACCGCAAAACTATGTGACGTATCAATTCCACTGATGGAGGTTTAAAATCATATAAATTCAAAATGGGATTTTGAGACTGCCTAGCAAATTCATCACTATCTCTTTTAGCCACGTACTTTCAGAAAACATTCAGATGCTCCTCAACTGTATAGCAGCACTAGATCTTACAACCAGATGTAGCACCAAACTAGCCTGTCTGCATGATCATTACCAAGGATGCAAACATGGGCTGGTATCCTAGTCGACACAACAACATAACCTAGCAGTTCTAGCTCCTGAACAATAATGCCAACATGCAAAGCATTTTTATAGGCAGGAGAGTGACCAGCACAAAAATAATTCAGGACTGAGAAAGCATCAGAACAAATTAAATAAGGTCTTATAGGCAAAGCCTTTTTAATATAATCAAGAGCCTTCACAATTTCAAGCAACTCAATTGAATAAGTGGACAGATTTTTCCCTTTTTTAGAACTAGAAACAATATCCAGCCATGGTATGGTAAAGACACACCCAGAGTCAATATTGATCCTAGAGCCAACAGTAAAAATTCCAGTGTTTTCAGTTCACTGGTCAGGCGGATCAAACCAAATACCATACCCTTAACTTCTACCCTATGCTCATTAAGTCTCTTGCCCAAAGATGGCATGAGCTTAACTTACCTACCCAAAACCTTAGTGCTATGACTACCAGTATCCTCAAAATTATCCATCTCCAGCACAGGAAGGCCACAATGGGTTACATTTTTTATCATTTGGTGAAATGGGGCTCTGTTCCAGGAAAAAAAAATGCATAATCAAAATATAAGCATCCATACTTTCTTCTTTAATAAAATCATTTATTTTTATCATTTTCTTCAAAATATTGAGATTCCAGCTTCGTAGATTTCAGACAGCCAAGAATCCTCCTTAGTATATTGTGCAGGGCTGAATCCAATCTTGCTAACAGAGGCTTTTTTGATTCTCTTTACAATGCAGAGCCATAATCTAGCTTGTTTATGGTGACTGCCTTCAACAGTTGGCTAGAAATTTGAAAAGGAGCAGTGATTTATTTTTGAATATTGTATTTAGAAGGTTCACTTGCTTTTGGAGAAATCAATAAGGTAATTTAGGGATACCACCAGATGGCTAATTTGACAGTGTATATATAGGCAAATCTTTAAATTAGGGAAAATTTCATATTATTATCCAGTACCCACAGTTCTAGATGATCAAACCCTTTCTGGATGCCAGCTTTCAGTCTATTTTGATTTCTTGAAGTTGCAGCAAGTGCAATATCATCTGCATAAATATACAGCTTACTTCCTAGACAACATTAAATTTCATATCACTACAGTAAGCTAGGAACAACAGTGGACTAAGTACTCTTCCAAGAGAACCATAATTGGATCTGGTCCAAACATCAGAATTAAAATTGCCTATTTTAACCTCTATATTCCTATTTATAAGGTAACCGCTAGTCCAGCAGACAATATTCTTTGAAAATTAAACTCAGCTAACTTTAAAATCGGCTTACCAATATCCAGTCTGTCAAAAGCACCTTTCCTTTCTAAAACAGTCGTTATTTTCTCCATACCTTGCTTGAAGCCCATTTTTATTTGGTGTTCCATTCTAAAAAGGGCATTTGTTGTACTCTATTCAGGTAAAAACACATAGATTTGTGGTTGAAGATAACTCACAATTTGGCAGGATCTTGGCTTTTATTACATGTTCCATTAGCTTGCATAGGCATGATACAAGAGAAATAGGTCAATACCATCTCCCTACTGGGACCAGTAACTTCTGACATATATTTTTTAACACTAGGTTATATGTCCTGTCAGGACCTGATTTTTACTTTTTATCTTACTTTCTACTTTGTCTAACGCAATTACATTAACACCAGTTTGTCCTTTGGTCTATAGAAGCAAATCCAGAAATTGCGTATTTGGCAAATGGTGATTAAGATCTTCCAGCAAAAGATAATTTAGGAACAAGTCCAATTTTTCTTTAGTATTAGTCAAGAGTCTTCCACTGTGCACATGGATTGAAGGAATTGTCATACCTTTCTTTTTTCCTGCAATTATATTGAAATGCCTTCACACATCCTTAATGGATGTACCATGGGCGTAGGAAAGGAGCGGGCAGGAAAGGGCAGCTGCCCCCCCCCCCTAAAACTTCAAATTTACGCTAGATATTAAAGAGAACTTTTCGTATGTTGGAATTTTTTGTTGGATGTTACCTGGTAGATGGTTAAAAAAGCTGGAAATAAACAGAAATATCCAAATATCGTTTGCGATATCAACATTTACGTTTTGCTCTTCAATTTTGATTTTCGGTCCGATATATAGATAGGAAACTGGCCCACGATCGGCTGATTTTGACTTGTTTAATTCTCTAGGAGTTGATTCAAGCAATGAGAAGTTGCTGAGCATGCCAAAGCAAAAGTAACTCGTTCAATACCATCCTTGAAAAAGACAATTAGAAATACTCCGATATTTTTCCACCTGGATGCCTCTCTATCCAAGCAGTCAAGAGTGCCAAACCTGGGCCACCCCGGCACTGGTTCGGCCGTCTCTGGCTTATGTTTGGCCACCGGACAAAAGGAAAAGAAAAGTGACCAGGGGAACATTAAAGCTTGTTTTTCGGCTATAAAATTAAGAAAGAGTATGGTCAGCATAAAAAACTACAAAATGAATTTCATTAAGGTTTAAAAAAAACTGAAGAGTATTAATTTCAAATTATACATTGACTGATCAACACCAAAAGTAAGCCACTCCGCTAATCTTGGTGTTATACCTGTCAGTGGTGGCAGTTTTATTTCAACTTCTGTCTTTAAGACACTATCCATGTTGTCAGTTAGCACAAAGTCTCTTGCTCCAGTCTCCTTCCAAAAGTGGACCTTAAGTTCTTCAGTTGCTATTTTTTGATAATGATAATATTGTGAACAGAATTCCCTTTCTTGCTCTTCAGCTCAATCAGAATGTAATCACCAGCCTTGACTTTCTCAGTGTCAGATTAGAAGTTGCTAGTAGGGGGCTCGTCTTCAATGTCTATGCTCAGATCTGAAGAGTTATTGTATAAGTAAAAGTATTAATTAAGGTCAGATATTTTAAAAACATACACTGCTATCTGTCAGAGCTTTTATAACCCACCAGAAGCCCCATAGGTTCTTATATTCAAACTGTTTGCTTTAACTAAACGTGGGCCAGTCTCCCCTATACCAATTTTGATATTTAATTTTGCCCAACTGTAAACTTTTGAATTGAATTGTTAGAAGAAGCTGTTATCTAACCATAATGTGATTTGTGTCAAATTGCTTTTGTGGTGTTTATATTTTCTGGAAATTGGATAGTGGGTCTCTTATATTATACTGTTGCAGGAAAAGTAGAACATGGAAAATACTAACGGCCAAGTTTTAGAAAAATATAGAATGACTAGTTTCTACACCCATATTCAAAGGGCCTTGGGAAGTATTAGTAAGACACCTCCCCCCTCCATCACAGAAGCAGCTGCCCCCCTCTACACAAGATGCTGCCTACGCCCATGGGATGTACCCTTCTTGAATTTATCTTCAATATGATCTTGAAGCCTATCCTGATTTTGCCAACTATAACTGATAATTAGAAAACTATTTGGCACATATCTTATCCAAATTGAGCCAAACTGTTATTAATTTGGTAAAAGCCAATGCAGAAGCCATATGGGTGCCAACCAGAAACTGATCCTTAAAATTGCTAAAAAAAAAAAAAGGCAATTTGGGTATCTGCACTCTCTGCAGGTTCTGTCTACTGTTCATTGCAGCATGAGTTTGAACTTCAAACAACAATAAACAATCTAGACAAAGAATCTAACATGATGAACTGTGATGCATGAAAAGATTGGCTAATCATGGATTGCCTTGAGATCAGCAAACTTGATTATAATCTTTGGACTAAAATGATAAGAACAAGCTGCAAATGGCAATGCCCATTTTGTGAGGGTAATACAAATGTGTTGTTGTTAGTTCAGCTCAAAGATGTTGAGACTTGTGTTACTATGCTTGTACAAAATTCTGGTATTGCAGTTAATCTTAATTTATTGCAAAATTTAATTTAAAATCAAGTTGAATCTCTTAAAAATGACATGAATCAGCAAATCCTAAGCCATGAATGAAAAGCAATTGCAGAAGATAAAAAAAAAGTCTGCCATAAAAGACTTTAAATCAAGCTAAAAGTTATTGGGATGAATGAGGATGTAGTTGAGCAGGTGATGCAATTCTTGACAAATAGGAAACTGCAGATACAGTGGAAAATATTGAGTTGACCTAACTGGATTTCAATGCATTCACTCACTGGATTAATATTTGGAAGCTTGAGTTCAATAGAGCAAAATACCAGACTCTTCACCTTGGGTAGAAAAATCCACACACCCAATACCATTTGAATTGTACTGATGGGTCCTACAAATCTGTTTCCAGCAGCCACATGGAGAGAGATCTTGATGGCCAGGTAGATGATTGGTTGAATTTTTGTATTTACACCCAAGCAACTATTTAGCCATTCAAATGTAAAAACGCATATATACACTTTTCATTATTCTAAGAAAATTTCCTTCACAATTCTCAAGTTTTGCAGTGCTTTTCCCACCCATTGCCCCACACTAGATACAAGATTGAAGAAATCAGCTGTTACAATTGGTTTTAGATAGTATTCTTTCCAATTGTGCAATTAAGCCAAAGATCACTGACACTGCTAAATGTCAATTTTTCAACTTTGGCAAATGGGGCAAAATGCTGAAGATACTTGTTCTTACCAGAAAAAACATTTGCAGTGACTTTATTATGACATTCTTGCATATACCAATCAATTTGTCTCTATGAGCTGAATTAGTGGTATATCTAACTTGGAAAGTGACTTTTCATGTATATACATGTTTTTATCTTTGGGTGGCTATATTGCAAAGGCTAGTCAGACACTTGACTTAATTAAAAGACTGTTTACTAGCAGATCTCCAACTGTTATGACTAAGCTACACAAGAGTTTAGTTCAACTAAGGCTAGAGTTTGGAATGTGTGTTGCATGCCCAATCAACAAGACTGACAAAGCAGCAGAATACCTCTATAATGTCCCTCATCCATCCTGTCTTCATAAGCTTAGAATACCATCTCTAACATATCAATGCAAACAAGGCAATGTGATGGCAGCACATATGATTCTGAATGCTGAGGATACCATTCCTGGCCTTTTCCAACCAAACAATTCAAAGAGAACTTTTGATCATCCTCATAAGCTTTCCTGGAAAACAAGCATACACTAGACTAATGAACAAGTTCTTTTCAAATAGAGTTGTCTGCTTGTGGAACTCCCTCAGAGAAAAAAAGAGACCTCTACTAGCATGGATGCATTGAAGTCATCAGTGGACATGGAGTGGCTCAACAAACTGTGGTGCACTGTTAGGGGTGCCACAAGGGACTAACTATTGGTGCACTATTTGGGGTGCAACAGAGGACTAACTATCATCACTTGAGGTGGAGAACAAATGATTTGTCCAATCACTAGCAGGTGTGATTTAAGGTAAATGTCATAGCTTTTGGAGTGTTGCTGCATTCAAACAATAAGACATTTATTTGTGACTTCTTATCTAAGGAACATGACCTTCAACAGGTTGCTGTGACAAACTTTCATTGCCTTGTCAGCCCTGAAAATTTTGTAAAAAAAGTGATCCATGCAAGATGAATCTCCTTATTTTTTTGGTCAATGAATTGACAATCAAGAAACTGATCCTGCAAAAATCATTCAAGCAAAAAGGAATTGAATAAATTCAATTAAGAAATTGTGTTTCTAAAGCTGATCATATAAAGAGGACAAAGCTGTATGAAGAACTTCATGCACAGCTTGTGAATGGTGAAGTAAATTTAGTCTCCAGAGGTTAAAAAAAATTATTCCAAAAAGCATGATCACCTCTGCAGGGCCAGATGCAATGTGTATGAACTAGATGGCTGGCAAAGACATGTAAATAGCTTCAACACTTAGGGAATTTTAAATGGGCTACCAGAAACCATAAATAATCTTTCTACAAGTGTTTTATTAAATGTTAGGGACAGTTTTGCTAATTTACAATTTGAGAATATTTTTTAGTGTCACATCAGAAGAAACTGCTTGTTCATCTTGTTCTGAAAAATCATCAAATTCCTTGTCTGATAGTAGAGTTTATAAAAAGTCTAGTAGATTTAGTGTTGTTTTCAGAAATGCTGGTTGTCCAGCTTCAAAGTTTCTAGAAATGAAGTGTGTCATTACATCAAAGGCTTCAGACATTTTTGTCTTCTTTGAAGCAAACCAAAAAAACCTAGTCCCTATGACAGAACACAGATAGCAGGATATTTAACCTTCAGAATAAAGTCATACATCCAACAGGCATTAAATGAAAATAATCAGATCCAATAAACTAAACAATTAATAAATCTTAATATGGTCATTTTGGATGATGTTTGAGGGTTCTTTATTTATTTTTTTTTGTGAATGGGATTCTTGACCCAACAATCCACTAGATCTAGTTTTGCTAAATTTTGAATATTTTGCTACATCTGATAGAAAGAGAATTTCAGACCTGCTGGATATTGAATATTACTTAAAAATGATTTATGAATACAGATAACAATAAACTAAAAATAATAGTGTCATTAATAAAAAATTTCATGTGTAAAGTAAGAATTATGTTATTGGAGTGTTTTTTTAAGCATGTTTAAACCTATCCTATATCCTAGGAGAGCTAGATAAGGAACAATAATGGGGGGGACATTTTGGTAAAATTCTAGACAAGCTACTTTTTGCAACTTGGGAAAGGGGTTAGGTTAGGAAAATGAAACTTTCAGTAATGATTCCAGGGTTAAATACTTACTCGGAGAAGTTATTGCCAAGCTACTAAACTAAGTTAACCCTATTCTGATTTCTATTCTTAAAAATTTGCCTAGTCTACTTGACAGGTCTATAACTATGAGAATTTTGAAAAAAAAACTAAATGCCTTAATTTTCAGTTCTTTTTCTCTGGTCTTAGTTTTACAAATTTAATTTGTGTTATTTGAGAAGAATTTTAAGCCATACCAATGTTTTTTTTTAATTTAGAAAATGTATTTGCAGATCTCTGAAACTTCATAAATTTGAATTGAGCAAAGTTGTGAAGCTGAAAATACTTTTCTTGTAGGCTTCTTCATTTAAGCAGAAAATCAATCTTGCAACGTTTCACTTTTATTAGGCCTACACAAAGATTTCTCAAAATTACCAAAGGCCAGTGCCCTCTAGAGAGAGAAGGAGTAAAGGTGGGTACTTCAAAATGCCTTCCCAGGACTGAGGACATACTTTAGTCTATATATCCATTCCTGTAAGTTTCTTTCTACTAGCCAAACCTCATTCCAAGCTAGTGAAAAGTAGCTTGACTAGAATTTTTGCAGCATCTGCAAGTGAAATCATCATCATATTTGGAAAAAACACAAAAAAGACATAGGCCTCTAGTAGACAATTTGTCTTGTCTGTAGGCTAGGTAAATAATAGAATGAAACATATTAGCAAACTAGGTCTGCCCTTTACCCCTCCTTCCCCAATTTGTAAATACATAGTAAAACGACATATGCTCCATGAATTTTACTGTTGCTTGTTTGCTATTAAATCAGTTTAAAAAAAAAAGCCATTAAAAAATTTAAAGGCATGACATGCTTTTAAATATTTTGTTCACGGTAACCAGTGTTGCCGGAAATAATCAAGTATCTTAGTGATTATAAACATAAAAACCAAAGACCTGGAAAAAGGATTCTCGCCAGTTGATGTCAATATATTCCATTTCTCCGTTAAGAAAATTCCATTGCTAAGATTAACTGGGTTATAAGCAAAATATGAATGGGAAATTTTGCAGAATCTTACTTGTATTCTCTCTTTAATAAATTTGATTAAATCAAACTTTTTTTTAAGATCCCATTGAAATGGAAACTAATGATTATTTGAGCCCCTTGCTTTGCTTAAAACAACAAGAGTATGACTATTTTATAAAACAAAAGTAGACACAGATCCCGCCCTAAAGGAAAGATATCAAACAATTTTATTTTAGAAGAGTGGTTAAATTTGCCAAAAAAAATGACTGATTTTCCGGTGTCCTTAAGAGACCTTCCGGAGTCATTTTTCCTCCCCCATTGTTATTACGTATGATGGAAACTCTCGGGCCTAACTTTCCAAATTATATAGGAAACACATTAATCGGTGGTTGTTTTTGTTGAACGGAAAAAGATTATTATGCAGTACAGTAAGTTTTTTAACAGTGATTCAACTACCCTTGAAATCCCCATAAAGACTAAAATGTGTCTTACCCTAGACTTAAAAACAGGTATTCAAGAGGTATATCTATTCCTCTAAGACAAAGATCAAGCTCTTATTCCCATCCTCCCCGTATTTTTACTTAGTACACCTTTTTTTTGTGATGACGTACATCAGACGTCGCTGATGTACTATTCTGTTACAATTTGTACACACAGTTTTTTTTTTTTTTTTTTTTTTTTTTTTTTTTTTTTTTTTTTTTTTTATCACTAATGACTACTAAGCACGAACTCAAAATCCCACAACGACGGTTCTAGCACAACGACTTTAGAACTCCCTGAACGTTTCAACTTGATTCCTCAAGCCATTCCAGTAACATAGAAGGTGGGTTATCATGATAACTTGTGGTGCACATACTGTGTACTTGAGTATATCTTGCGGCTTTGCAGTGAAAAAAAGAGTCATATATGAGGCTCAAAATTTTTAAGCGGGTTGGAGGCTAAAATCAAAAATCCCTCCCTCAGCACAAACTTTGAAATCCCCTAATCCTCCCTTCGTAAAACAAAATGATCAATCCTCTCAGCCATTCGCAAAATATCGAAAATGCGCTATACTGGTAATTTAGGACGTATAGTGTTTTACGATTTACCCTATGATTCGATGTTGGCCTCAAAGTCAAATATTATTACTTCATTTCTTTATTCCTCTCTTGCAATTTGTTCCTTTTTTCTTACAACTTTGGTGTTTTTTTTGTTTGATTTTGTAATTGATATTCTTCTTCAAATTTTTGAAAATATTTTCAAAAGGGCGTATTTACAATATTGCAGTAAAAGCAAAGGGTATTAAGTTAAAACTGTCAGGAAATATCATTAGGAATTTAAACTAAATCAAAAGACACTATGCCTATCTAGGTTGTTTGTATGCCATGTCTGAAATATCATGCAATATTTGCTTGTTGCGTCAGTGCGGGGTAAGGGGTATAGCTTTTAATAATGCCGTAGTCTCATGGAAAAGTCTGAGAGGTAGTAAAATCTATATTTCTTATTTGAACTAAAACTCGTGTTCTCTT
>JAQQPU010004283.1:5000-25940 GCA_029168905.1 Artemia sp. Kazakhstan ARC1039 | reverse complement strand
CCCCCCCCCTCCCTAGACCCCAAAAACCCACAGTTTAATGTCGTATACGCAATGAAAACCACAATATCATTGCCTAGTCCATAGCGGTAAACACCCGAGAGGCCCGCATAATGCAAGAGTACCCTTTGTTTTAATTTTATGCTCACCCAGGGAGTTTACATCCAGGGGGAGGGGTTTACCAAAGGATTTTTTTTCTTTGGGGGGGGGGGGGGTACAGAAAACTTCAAAAAGACATACAAATTTGTTTATCCTCATTTTCGGAATATACATTTTAATGCCATAACCTAAATGAAACTTAATAGAATGATTTAACCTATCGAGCTGGATAAGTGATTATGTACTTGTCTATGGTACTATATTTTGATTTCCTTAATTGTGAGAGGTAATCTTCCCATTCTAAACTGGATTGAAAAACGACAAAATTATTATTCTAACTTGGTTTGACTTTGCTGTGAAATTGTTTGAAATCTGGCTTTGTTTACTTGGTCAAGATTGGTTTCAATATTTACCTTTCTTCTTCCTTGACTGTATGCATCGGCGAGCTCCTTGGTCTTATTCTTATTCATCTGTGGTACCAGCAAAGGTGTTTGAATCAGATGAAACCGGTTATTTGCATGTGCTTCTCTTATGGCACCAAACTTATGAGATGTCTGTTAATTCGCGTATTGCAAATCTCCATTATCTGTTATCTACTCAGGTAATTAATCTAGGATCATGAGACACTCGTTAACGTTCCAAATTAGACACGGTCTGTTAGTTGCTGTCTTTCCAACTGTTCAACTTTGTTTACTGGCTTCTCGTTGAATCGTTCTTATCGAAGGGAGTTTGCTTTGCTTTATTTGGACTTAACTCTTATTTGCTGATTTGAAGTCTGGTAGGTTTTCCTTCCTTCATGAACACAAGCTTTTGAATTTCGAAAGACCTTAAATGTATCTTATGTGCTGAGGCGTGGTCAGGGATTTACTAAGGAACTTTGTATTAAGCAGAGGTAGAGATATCGGATCATAATATTTGGATAAGCCACATACACAGGGGGAGGGGTCTTTGCTCCTCTTGAATGTGTGAAAAGTCGTGCTTCCCCCTATATTTCCTTGTTTATTTGTTATATTTCCCTAATTTGTTTAAGTTGCACCCTCTTTCCTTGAGATAAGATTCATATTTACGTGCCTGACTTGAACGCAAAGTCTAGGTTAGGCTCGAAGGATCAGGAGATTGGTTTGAGCCCCAAGGCTAGGGTAATTCTTTGCCAGATTGTGGACAATCCATGCCAACAAGATTAATGTATTTTCTTTCCGGTAGAATGTTTCAATGTTTGGTCTTACAATCAGCGATGCACTTCAGGGCTGTGTTCGATTCTTTCTTGTACATCCCGTATTTAAATTTTGGTCTTTTTTTCTGATAGAGTTATCAACGTGGAATGGTCTTTCGATTCGTTTCTTTTAGGCCTTCATCTCATATCTTTTTTTATTATAAAGTTTCACACAATCTACACCTTTTGATACGACATAATTTGAATTGGCCAGCCACCAGCTATTTCAGAGACAAAGATTATCGCATTAGAATCAATGAAATCCGTGTTTGTTGAGGGGTGTGAAAAAGAAGTGGGAGAACTCCATAAGATTTCCTCTTTGCACGTCCTCCAGCACAAATCTCTCCCTCAGCAATGACTGAACCTATGGTGTTAACCGCAAGTGGAAATATGCCCGACTAATATGGACGAGGGGAGCAGAGAGCTTGTTTTTACTTATTTAATCCAGTGAAGAGGGTTAACAAAAAAGTGAAAGTCTCCCTTTTCGTTTATTAGGGGCCTATAAAGTGCTGCCATTGCTCGGTTCACTAATAGGAAATTACAGGTTTCACAAGAAGTGTCATATGAGAGTCGAAAGAGCCACTTGGTCGTGGCTCTATTGAGTTACATATACAGAGTGGCTGCTACTGGCCCATGCACCCTGATGAATGTTTTAAAACCCTTCCCTGTAGTCGCCTGTATAAAATTGGCTCTGTAACTTGCCCATCTTTTTTTTGGGCGGGACCACTTGATGTTGAACCTTTGACGAAAGTCTTCGGTAACACCTCTCTTTGCCACCCTCATAAAGTGTTATTATTCATCAGACTGGAAAAGAATATCGCCAATTAACTGACGGTTTAAAAATATCTAGTAAATACGAAGATGACAATTTTGTTGCCACGCCAATAGGTATAAATTTCACAGATCAGCCTCTTCAGAGGAATTCTTCTGTTCTTGGATTTAGGATTTATTCCTTTTGTAGATTTATTTTACCGTGATATATCATTCTGATAGGAACAATTCCTTTGATAGGTCTCGTGATTAACGTAGCTTGCTCGTCCTCATTGTAAAACGTTTAGGCAACGAAAGTCAGTCAAGTTATACAGCTTGATAACAACTGGATAACAATATGGATAACAACAAACTGGATAACAATATGGGACGTAGTGTTGCCACTCGACTGATACCAAAAAGCGGTGCCGGTCGATGAAAAGACGGTGTTTTTGCGGTATCCTCTCTACCGAAACACGGTATAATTTATGCTGTATTTTGATACACGTAATACAAATACATTGCCACTAGTTTCAACAAAAAGTTACTTTTAAAAGCAATTGATTTCCTTGCTACTTTTTTAGAAAATGGATACTATTCTTAATTATTTTCTTAAGTGGTATATTCTGCCATGCATTTTGAACAAGAAAGGTAGAATAAAAATGAAAAAGACATCCCCTAGATACCCACTCAATATATAAAGAGGGGAAAATACTCCCCAACGATAAATTCATATTTTTTCCCCACTTTCTGGCCCTCTCACCCGATCTTCATCACTAATAGCTCGTGCATACCACCCGTTCTCTAGAAAATTGGAAGCAGGTTAATCTACTCTTTTCTGTTTTAAACTAGATTAAAACTTTATTTATCAATATTTGCTTCATTTTCGGCACTTTCTCCAGAAATACTGTGCATGCTATCGTTTTTGTCCCATTTTCTATTTTTGGATCCTCTGATATACCGGCCTTGAAAACGAAAAATTTCGCGAGTTCCGCCGTAGCCTATCCAGTCATATATCATTAGAAGTAGAGAGCAAACATTTGTCCCTTTTCCCGTACGGTGACATTACTTAGTATATATTCAGTGATAAGTCATTTCGCGGTATAAATACGCTGATCAAAGTCATTTCGCAGTATAATTGTGGTATGCGGTATGATCAGAAAAAAGTGCGGCATTTCTCTTGAAATTGCCGTATTATAACGCAAAATGCGGTATAAGTGGCAACACAGATGGAATGATAATAACTAGGATTTTTCAGATATATACAATGTACCTCTAGAATTCTTTGAATGATATGATATTATTTATTAACACTAAAAGCCCTACTGGGCCATGGTTAATACACAATACACTTCAAAAATAAAAAAATGATAACAGCCTTATTATAAACAAAACAAAAATAAAGTGATCTCTATGCTCCAGTCCAATAAATCTTCCCAAATTCTTTATCCCTGGAAAATTTCTATCTCTTAATATATATATATATATATATATATATATATATATATATATATATACCCACCCATTCCTCCCTTTCGAACCACCCCGGAAAAATTTCCTCTCTCAAACCTCTTAACTCCTTGCATAAACATAAAAAAATGAATTAAATGTCCTTTAGTTTTCTAGAATCTCTATAAATTTCTCATGATGTATGCCTACTATCTTCTCCCTCAACCGCAAGAAGAATCTGATAAAATACCTGCAAAATGCTTGATTTTCAATTCAAACTCAACTGACTCCGTATGAACTTTTAATAAATGTAAAAGTTCATTTGTTCAAATTCATTATATTATGTTGACATCGTTTAAGCTAAAAGGCACTAAATGACACATTTAACTTACATTGAAGTGCATCCGAGGTACTCAGATTTTCATTAGAAATTGCTAATATAATGTTATATGGTATAATGACATATATGATATATATAGTATATAATATAACAGATAATATAATGACATATGCATAAGAAATTGCTGCTCAAGAGATCTTAGTTATTTTCTCCTTCATGTACGAGAAGATTAATGTATTGGACAACCAATTAATTTTCCTCTAAAATCTTGGCTTTTCAGAGAAAATAAGGTAAGCCTACTTATGTGTTATATAACACTCTCGAGAACTTGTATCATGAACATGAGACAAAGCCGGTTTTCGCAGTGTTTATACCAGACAATTAGATTCGGCTCGGTGGGAAACTACGTTATAGTTATGTTTAATTAAATATTTAGTTGGTACTTTGGTTAGGTTACGTACTTAATATATTGCGCTCTGGGTGACCCCCCTTCCATAATTCTTTGTTGTAGTTTTTATTATTTTATTACTAAAATATTGTATTTTCATCATATTTTGTTTTATTTTATAACACACTTTTATTTTATTTTGTGTATTATATAACAAACAAGTACCGAGAAGAAAATTGAACTCATTGGCTAGTAAGAATAACAGTAAAAATATAAAAAGTATTGAGATTAGGGAAATTTAACTGATAGGAATAAAGACCTAAACACAGGGTCAAGAATCAAATAAACCTATCAAGATTTTGTTTACAATTTTTCAATGTGCAGCCCAAGCAGTGGCGTAATTTCGTCAAAATCCTGGAGGGGGGGGGGGACAAAGTCTGAGGGGATTTCCCCAAGCCATGTGAAAATGACAGTGAAGATGAAAAAACGAGCCATATAATACCATAAAGGCAAAGGTATACTTAAGAAAACTGATCTGTTTCTGTGGATTATTCAGTTATGTTGGCCTCTCTTAGTTTTGATAAAATTTTTGAAGATGCTAAATTTCAGCTAGGGGGAACTGGGGTATGGGGGGAAGCTGGGGCCCGGGGGGAACTATTCCTCTACCCTTCCCCATGGGAAATTGTGCCCTTAAGCCCACGATTGCTATTCTCCAGATTGAGTGAGTGGTGGGTGGTAGTTGAGGGCCGGAATAATTTTTTGGACAAGAATGAATAAGATTAGCTGAATATCTTATTGTGCGAGAGTGAAACTGCCTTCGAGTTTTTTCAAGAATGAAGGAAGAAAGGTTCAACTAAGATTTTATGCTTTCATTTTGATATCCCAAAGCCATAAAAAAATTAAAATTTGAGTTTTATTTTAGTCGAATTTAGAATCCAAAAACTGCTAATTCGGAGCGGTTCAAATAAAGGTATATATATATCGAGTATTTGAAATTGATCAGACCCGTACAGGTTTGCAATCCACACTATTTTGACAATAAATCCAGTACTTTTTTACTATTTTACTTCTCTCTGTCAGTATTAGGCTATTATGATGATACTTGCGTACTAAACGTACTCTTTTATATACTGCTAAAGAAGTCAAGTTATGTTAATGCTAATGAAATAAAATAAAATAGGATGAATATATAACAGTTTAGAAACAAATTTGTGCTATATATTTGCACATTAGAGGGTGGGGTGGGGGGGTGGGTAAAGATTACCATATATTAAATACGTAACCTAACTTCACCTAGGTACCTTCCCCCCCCCCCGTAAACCTCGAAAAACAACAGTTTAAATATCGTAAAAGCAGTGAATACTACTCTTTGCATTCCAATTGTTAATAACGGTGTCTTGAAATAACCAGTCTGGCGGGTACCTGTCCCGGTCAGTATATAAAAGAGTACGTTTAATACTTAAGTACCATTATGATTTCAGTGTTTTTTATTGAAGATCAAGCCGTATCTAGTATTTTTTTTTTTTTTTTTTGCAAGGTTCACGAGATAATTGAGAAAAGTAAATCCAAAGGAATGACATGCTCCTTACTGCAGAATTCTAAAATTTTTACAACTTTGCAGCTTACATATATACGCAAGGTCGTATCCCGGGGGGGGGGGTTACCCGGTTTGACCCCCCCCCCCCCCTGAAATTTTTGACCGAGTCAAAAATTAGTAAAACCTAGGTAAAAATCAGTAAAATTAGTCGAAAATTGAGTCAAAAATTAGTAACCCCGCCGCGGCGAAAAAAAAATCCTGGATCCGCCCTTGTATATACGGTTTTAGTCACTTAAAATACTGAAAATGTCAAACCGTTAGCGTTAAATTTGTAAAAAAAAGGTGCTGCTTCTTGAAAGAAAATGCTGTTTTTGTTGCATTAAAATAGACATTTTCACGGTTCCAATCATTTTATTCATCATTGGTCTAATCTCGATTTAGGACACGTTTTGTTGCGTCACATCAAAGGAAATGGGGTGGTGACGCTCCTTAGTAAGTAAGATTTTCGAGGAAAAAGTAAAAGAGCAATAGTAGGCTATAAAAGATTAAAACGATAGGCTATAAACCAAAGTTTTCTGTATTATTTTGGGTGCTCTGGGTGAGTTTCATAAGTTAAAATGTTGACTGAGTGGTTTGCCTTTGACGTGAAGGAGAACTGAAAGGCATTAACTAAATGCTGCTGAATTAGCGCAGAAGCAAAGTCAGATGAAAGTAGTTTTGGGCCTAAAATAGTTTGTATAAGAGAAATCGGTAATTCAAATCTCATGGATTTTGTATGAACTAATAGCTCTTGCTATTTTCATATGATTGGGGGGGGAATGCAATCTAAATTTCACCCTTTTTTCTGGACGTCGACTTCTGACAGATCTGCCACTGTGTTTTTTTTTTCGTTTTTTTTTTTTATCAAAGGACCAGAGGTTTTTATATAGGTGAAGAGGAGAGGGATTTGGGGAGAGGATGGCTTGTGTGCCCTATAGGAACTAACCTGTATGGTGCCTCAGCATATTTGTTTACGAAACTAACTATCAATTGGGCTTCTTCAAAGTGAACGCAGAAAATAATTTCGCTCTAGTTCTCGCCTAGACAACAGTATAAATTCTATTATCGGAATTGCTACAGATGAAGTGGGCGTGTATCTAGGGCCCCAAAACATAACAGCTACTTTGAAGCAGTCTGAACAACCGTTCAGACACATTCTGCTGACTCAACACCCATCATAAGCCCAGCTTCCGCTTCATTTGCTATACCGCACTGGAGTTTCAGGCAGTTTTTCCTACCACTTACGTATTTAGAGATGTCTCATGTTCACTGTTAGGGGCCCATTTAGCCAATGCGAAACAATTAACCCCCCTCCTCCTAACTTGTCTTTTCGCTTCAAAGCTTGCTATCTCTTATGCTTTCCCCGACTTGATTATTCCGTGCCAACAGACATGGTATTTCTTTTCAGTTGCCGTCATTATGGTGCAGACAGAATCCAGTCTCGGGAAAATGTAGGAATTCCTTTTGTTCATAATAAAATCAGAACACGGAAAGACGCGAAGAATAAATTTCCTCAACATGGAACTGGTAGGCTGAGACCCGACACAAAGATAGTATGGTAGTATGGCATAACTAATAAAGTGACAAACGTGTCCCCTTCTTTCGCTTGCTATAATAAATGTTGGACCTAGAGAAAGGGAGAGGGCAAGAAAATAGAAAACATATTTGATCACTAATACTGGCCACCAAGTTTTTAGCAAAGCAAGGCTTAGGCTTTCGTAGTTCTAAGTCAGATCAAAAGGAAAATTTCCTTGAGCTCTTTGGGTTGTTGAGGATTATTGATTCTCAACCTCAAGAAAGGCTGAAACATAGATATAGGCATTACAGTTCCTGGAAATTATAAAATAAATTCGTTAAAAGCATCACTTTTTCAATATGAAAGTCTCAATAGTCAGCAAATTGGCTTCTTTTGGTTACTGTTTTTTACCCAAAGTCTACTTTTACCCAAAATCTACATTTACCCAAAGTTAACCAAAATCTGTTTATCGGAGTTAAAAAAAACTTGGACTCTCGAGTTAGAGAGGCTGGTAGACACTAGATAGGGCTACTGGTCTAACTCATGTCTGCAAGATAAAATTACGAATGAAATAAATCACTCGAGTTCTTTTGTGTCTTCTGAGCAGCGAATTAATTATGAAATTTCACCTGATTTCAGGGTCTAAAGGATCAACTTTTTACTCTGCGATTTCTACATTGCTTAGTTGTGGCAGAAAAGCCACTTTGCCAGATCCATTCAGCTTCATGTGGGCCAAAGAATCCGAAGATTCACTGCTTGAAAACCCTTCAACTGATCCAAACGATCAAGAAAAGCTTGCAGGAGGGCCAAACAGCCAAATTCGTCTCAATTTGACAAAAAAAAACAAAAAAAAAACAGCCAAACGAGAATTGACTGGCTGGTTTTTCAATTCCGATTTGCCTGCCCAACATTTTTATTGTTCGGTCCGAGTTTTCCTAGCTGCAAAGTTTCTTCAGCAAACTTTAAAAAATTATTGATATTTGACCCTTGCCCTTCCGATGACTTCAGCGACGATCGAGAGATGGTTCAGCACTATGATACATGTAAAACATATTTACGTGCTGTCTGTGGTGACAACAATGTTCATAATCTAATTGTGTAAAGAGAAGGCGAATTTTTAATAAAGGGAAGTAATAAAGAGAAGACGATAAAGCAATAAAGAGAATGGCTAATTTTTACAGCGAGGACGATGCTATTGACCATTTCGTTGCATTAGAAAATAGGCGGTATTTCGTTTTTTTGTTTCTTTTTTTTCGTTTTTTATTCTCTTATTAGTACACTTATCTTTTTTCTTCTAGTTTGTAGAAATAGTTTCATGGTAATTAAAAACACTTCGATTTTGTATGTGAGGGGAGTGTTGGTCTATCAATAAACAAAGATAGGCTACAGTTTAAATTCCCATCCTGTTGAGACTTTACCATGAAATGAAAAGCCTGCGGGGTCTAAATGTCCCCCCTTTCCCCTAGGTTTTGGTGAAATAAGGGGCTGGACTTGCCAAGGGTGGTTTTCAACCAACCATTTATATTGTTTGTATTTTATACCCTTCCTTATTTGTCCTATCTGTGACTTCCGTTCCTTGTAATAACTTCTATGAGAAATATGAAAATTCATTCTTATGATCGATCATTTATATAACAAATCATGGTGCTGGTGCATTATGCGGGCACCGCGAAGAAGTCAAGTTTGGTCAATGCTAATGAAATAAAATAAAATAGGATGAATATATAATAGTTTAAAAAAAATTTGGGCTATATTTTTGCACATTAGGGGTGGTGGTGGTAAAGCATAGCATATATTAAATATGTAAGCTAACCTAACCTAGGTACCTTCCCCCCTCCTTAACTCTAAAAAAGAATCGTTTAAATATTGTAACTCCTTGAGAAATCACGGCTTTGCAATCATTTATCTATAGTTGTCTCTTGCAAATAGCCCGTTTGAAGGGTTTTGTCGGGTGACTGTAGCTTTTCCCGTTTGACATTCCACATACATATATAGCGATGCCCGGAAAATGCACCAGTACCCAGATCATTTACACGTAATCATTTGCCTACGGATTGTTCTGGGTATCCGGCTGACTGACCTTATTTCAAACAGTAAATTGTACGAAAAATGCCGTTCAATCCCGCTTTCTAGGGCTATGATGAGAGAAAGGTTAAGATGGCTTGGGGACGTTTTGCGGATGAAGGATAGCAGATTGCCGAAGACTGTCCTTTTTGGTCAAATGCTAAACGGAAAGCAGTTCGTCCGCGGTTGGGGTGGGAGGATGTCATAAGCAAAGGTTTAAGGGAAATGGTAATTTCCTGAGAGGGTTTAAAAATGGAGGCTTTGAATAGATTGGGATGGATGAGGGGCGTTCGTAGCTGTGTTGGCCAAAGGCGGCTTGGCGATGCGGTGAGTTGTTGTCAGTTTTTTCACTCTGTCGTAAAATTCCTGTTTTCTGAAATTCTGCCTTTTGAGTTAACTCAATCGATTATGCCTCGTCCAAGTTTGATATTTTGGACATGTGGAAACGTGACGCATTCAGATCGCAAAATCGGCTTAAGATATGGCCTTTCATAAATCGTACGCACGTGCGCCGCAAGCTTTTTATTCCTTTTTTAGTTCGCGAGGCAGCTTTTTATTCCTTTATAGGTCCTCCACATTTGTAGTAACTCCAATGTTTCGTTTTAGAACAGTTCCCTGATCAATTTGGAGGAGTAGAATTAGTCCGCAATAGGCTTGTACAATAGGGAAAAGGCAGGTTTTTTAGTGTGGACCTGTGGTATATATGGCATGAATTATATCACATGTGGCCAAAAAAGGGGCACTCCGTGATATGAATGCGTGGCCGAGAGTGCCTAACCTTTTGAGTAAAACTAATTGCTGAAACAGGGTTTAAGAATAAATTCATAACAAAATCTTTCATATTCAAGGACACCTAAGTCCCTCTATATTAAGGTTTGTGGGCACATTGTCTTTACCATTGCCTTTCTTTGAAACTGGTTAAACAAAATCAAAAGACATTAACTCTGCTGTTAGTGACATCTTGTTTTCGGAAACAGCTAAAGAAATATGGAGCTTCAGAATGGCATAATACTTAAGTTTAAAAAAACTACGAACAGTCCAGGTTCATGAGGATTGACTTTATTACATTTGAAGGGAACGGAGGGGGAGGGGTGCATAAAAAGGCCAACTAACGAATTATATAAATAACATGTAGGGAAACCCTTCAGGTACTAAGGTCATGAAAATAAAGCGCCTTTCCAGCTCGAACCATCTCAATAAGTCTATTCGTACCTGAAAATTGTTATTTACTAGCCTATTTTTCCTGATTGTTTCAAAGTTACGTAGTTTTTATGGCAGTATCACATTTTCGTCAGTGGTGCCACATTGAACTGTGAAATCATCCGTATTTATCATCCGTATTATCATCCGAAAAAATGCTCTTTTAAATAGTAAAACCAAACTGATTATCGCAAATCTATTTATTCTAAGAATTCGTAGTTGATTCCTGTTAACTTGTTTAGAATTTTCATTTTTTTTTCCATTTTTTTCTTATTTGATTGTTATAACAAAATGACATTTGACAAAAATACATAGTTTCTCAAGTTCAGTTTCTTTTACTAAAAACTAAAGAGATAACTTCGAAATTAGACGTTTTAGTTTTACAATTATATAACAATACTTCGGTGATAAAGGCCCATTTAGAGCATTTATTCTTGAATCACGGAGAAAAAGTGTCAAACAGGAGCGTAGAGTGGGGGTTTGAGGGGGCCACAACCCCCTTATCATCCGTAAAAAGCAAAGACAAACTTTCTTCTGATTCCCAAAAACAACTACAATTTCAAAGGAATGCCACAACTTCTTACCCGTTCGGTACTATTATGTTCTCAGCTTAGTTTTTGATGCTTTTTATCCATTTTCCTTTCTAATTAATTTGTCACCTGCTTTGAAAAACTGCTTAACTGTATATGACAATTTCTTTTTTTCTATTAAAAATCGAATTCCCGGTTTTTTCGAATTTTAATAATTTTAATATATATTTG
Source organism: Artemia sp. Kazakhstan ARC1039 (assembly GCA_029168905.1). Classification (NCBI taxonomy): domain Eukaryota; kingdom Metazoa; phylum Arthropoda; class Branchiopoda; order Anostraca; family Artemiidae; genus Artemia; species Artemia sp. Kazakhstan ARC1039. The sequence goes on along the minus strand of JAQQPU010004283.1, from coordinate 14,587 downwards.
GTTCTGCAAGTTTTCATTTAATCACTTCAAAAAATCAGATTTCAATTTCTCTGCCATCGGTACTTCAAAAATTCAGACATTTAATCAAGTTATGGACCTGATAAAGTTTTTAAAAAGATCTTAAACAAAGATCTTAAACCTAGGTTCCTGTTCCGCCAAGTTTTTGTAATAGTGTCACGTAATTGTAAGACTTCCAAAACCAAGGGATTTTTGCCAGACATATCAAAAGCAATTTGGTTACGGATCGTTAAAAATCTCTGCTGTAAGGAAAAAGTTCATTTCGAAGAGGAACGACTCATTACATAAGGAGGTAAAAAGAAGAACATTGAAGTACCGAGGACAGTAAAAGTGAAAGCTGATTGTCTGAATTGGTTGAGAGGACACTTAAACCTAGCCCCCATCCCTTCGGGCCACCACGTAATATAAATGTAATCTTGTCGTATTAAAGGGTGCATATGTAGGACCTTTAGAGAGATGGTTCTAGGCACTTATCCCCCCCCCGGTGATTAAAATTGCCGGGGGGGGGGATAAACGCCGGCCACCAAAGAATTACGCTTATGTCGTCTATTCTATCTATTGCATTTAAACGGGTAGCAGAAAAGTCAGGCTGCTATCCTGACCTTTGATGTCTTTGTGTCTGAAAATTAGCATGTTCTTACCCTGACTGCAAATCCAAGGGGTATCGACCCGATTACTGACAGTTATATTTTGCAGGGTGGCTAATATGGTCCACCCGTCCCACGGTCATTTTAACAAAGTAACCTACCGATCTCGCTATTTTCAACTTTGCACTTTCGCACTGTGAAGATTTTAGAAAATTTACCAAACGTCACATGATTTGAAGCAAGGTACCATAAAATTCTGTTTTTTTGAGTAAGTTAATTTAAAAAAGAATGATTTAAAGAGTTGTATTAAACCAGAGATGAGCAGAAACAAAGTTAAATAATTTTTCAAGCGAAAAACTGTCATAAATCACCATCAATAAATAAATGAAACCCGGAACGAACAGAAATTACAATAAATAACCTAATGTGTGCCTTCTAAACACCAGAATATAATTTGTACCTAAATGAAAGCAGTCTTTGTTTCGTGCTATATGTACTAACATCAAAAAATAAAAGAAAAAAAGATCACCGTCATAATTAAGATTGCTGAAAAAAAAGGAAATGAATGTAGATTGACAGTTCAATATAGGCCTACATACTGATAACCATTTCTGAAAGCAGGACCGTATCCAGGATTTTTGTTTGCGATGGGGGGGGGGGGCTACAAATAAAAAAAAACACATCAAAAATATGTTTATATGCATTTTTGTTACGTTTTTACGAGTCAGACAAACATTTTGGGGGGTTCAAACCCCCTACCCCCACCCTGGATACGGCCTTTCCTGAAAGTCTTATTAATTTTGTATTTATTAAAGTTAAAAAAGAGAAAACATTTAAAAAGTATTTTGTTTTCAGTATGTCGAGATCTCCCTCAACATGCCCAGAAAGTTTCAACTTAATACCCTTAGCTGTTCCTGGGATATTGCGGATACACTCTTTTGACAACCTACGTACACATTCCATATTTCAGTTTAATTCAATATCCTCCCTCAACATTCTTTGAAAATATTTCCTTAATACCCTTAGAATTAGTACCTTGATTGGTTCAACATCCCCCTCAACATGCACTGAAAGTTTCAACTTAATACTCTAAGCTATTTCTTGGATATAGCTAATACGCTCTTTTGACGACCTGCGTCAACATAGTGGGTTTTGATTTAGTTGAACATCCCCCTAAAATTCCCTGAAAGTTTCACCTTAACACCATTAGCTAAAGTAGTAGTAGTCGTAGTAGCTGTAACAGATGTAGTAGCGGCAGTAGTAGTAGTAGCAGTATGCACATAGTGGCTTTTGGTTAGTTCAGCATCCCCCTCAACATGCCCTGAAAGTTTCAACTTAGTACTCTTAAGCTGTTCCTGAGAAATTCCTGATAGACCTACGCAATTTCTACAACCTGTACGCCTATAATGCGTTTTGATTTAGTTCTACACTCCGAAGGTTGAAGGTTGGAATATTGGAAGGTTTTCGTCTGAATGCCCTTGGCCTTTTTGGACATCAAGGGTCAAACATGCCCCTTTTCCCATTAACAAATACGATACCAGTATGTGAACAATGGGCGAATTTTTTAACTTACAGCCATTGCCCTAAGGGCTATTGGGAAATTTTGAGCGACTATCTTGGGGGAAAAAGGACATGTGAGAGGGGCTGGGTATCCTCCAATTGCTTTTGAATCTTAAAAATCTCGCAAGCACTTTTATTTTCCAATCGAATGAGTCCCTTCCGAAGGTCGTACGACAGATTCTTCCATGCGTAGTGCCCTAGTGAAAAGAGACCACTTCGCTCTTTACTTGGACAGAGCTATTGTGCCGCCTATGATTAACATTAGTTTTTCCTACTTCTCTCTTCAAGTTCCTGGTAGTTTTTTAATGGAGTTTCAGAATTTAAGTAGAATAAAACATTGGCTTTTCATAGATATGTTAACTGTGACTGAAAGTATAGCTATTTCTCTGCGATGAATAGCTAAGAATAAACAGTTATATCTTCATGCAAGTTGAATAAATATACGTTTTTTACTTTTGTCATTAAATATTTTAGAGCTTTCAATAGGTGTGAGGTTTCAGATAGAATGATTGCATGGCTTTTCGTGATATCAAATGAAAAAAAGAAGAAAAAAAACAAGTCTTTTCAACTGAAGGTAAAGGAACAATGTTAAGCTTCAAACGGACAGAAATTATTCCTTAATATTTGGGGGCCACCCCTCCCTCAACCGTCGCTCTTTACACTGATTCGTAAATATTTAAAAAAAAAAGTATCATTAAAATTCAACGGCCCTTGTGTTTGAGCAGTCTTTCTTCAAGAATTGTGACAAAAAGTCAAACTTTCATGTAAAGAACGAGGGTTGCGGAAGGGGCAACCCCCCTCATATACAAAATAATTTCTGTTTATTGCAAGTTTTAATGGTGCTCCTTACTTTCAACTGAAAAACATTTTTTTCATTTAATTTCTGACCATTTTAAAAGCATGCGAGGTAATCCCCTTCTCCCCCCCCACCACGTGTAAAATTCCCCAGAAAATTCTGCCCTGAAACTTCCTCCTCACGGAAAATTCTCCACGTAGAAAATTCCCTCCCCCTCGCGAAATATCCCCCCCACAAAAAAACTTTATGTTTCCCAATAACAATTGCTACGTGCAAACAATGAACAGTTTACGTAATTTATAGGCCTTTCTCCTGGGATTTAGGACGGTCGTTTCATTCCCTAATGTATAGCGGACTTCTCTACTATGCTGAATCAAATGGTTATCTCGGAACTTTGATTAGATGTTTTTGGGGAAAAGGGATGTGAGGGGGGGGGGGCACTTAAAAAGTGCTCTAGAACTTTTGGTTTCCGTTCAAATGATCCCTCTCCCTATCTTCTAGGACCATTGGTTGGATACGATCACCTCTGGAAAAAAAAACACGTAACCATGATCTTTCTTCCGGCAAAAAAAAAAGGAAAAGAAAATTTACAAATTCCAAATTTATGTAGATAAAAATTCTGGATACATCCTTGGTCGGGGGCTAAATATTTTTGTTGGGTAGTCTACCTTTTATTCTTTTACTATACATTTGAGGGTCGAAAAATGTGTATTCATACAAGTGGTTTCTGTAGCTATTAGAAGGGGTGAGATGCTATTGAGGAATACGAATTTGTAAATAAATCAGAGAGACGTCAATTTCAGAAATCATATTCACCATTATGCGTGCCTGGCGTGGCAGAAACGGTAAACGAGGTCACAGAAAGAAGGCAGCCCACCGAGTAAATCCGTTTAAACTGTAAAATAAATTCTACTTCCATCAAGATACTCATAATTATATAAATTATTTTAGGAATAAAGTTTTTCCAAATGTTATTACAAATCTGAGCCCCTATGGTTGATTAATCGATAATAATTACTGAGTTATTTCATTAGTTAATTATCGATTTATTGTGCTGATTCATTAATTTAACTAATTGATTCATATCGAAGAAATGATTTAGAATTTTGGGGAAGAGTATGTCACAACCTTAAAAAGGGATAAATAGGAAAATTATGTAGGAAAACATAGTAGAGATTGTAAAATTCAACATTAATATTGGTATTAAATGGACTGTTGTCATGTTTTTCCCTTATCTCTTAAGGTTTAGATTTGTTTGCCCTTCTGAAAGTACTTGGATTTTATGCGTCTCCGCTAATTTCGTAAATCTATCATAAATCGTTTTAACTGTTGTACTTTTTTGTATCATCTTTTTCAGATAAGTAGGATGTCTTCTAAGCCATTGCTATTACGGGACCTGAACGAGTATCTGCTCTGTAAACTTTGTTTTGGCTACTTGATAGATGCCACTACGATTACGGAGTGTTTGCATTCTTGTGAGTATTATAGGCTAATCTTGTGCTCATGAGCAGATAAAATGTGCATGGATTTATTTTGAGGGGACTTGCTAATGAGAGGAGTGAAACAATCAAGGATAGGAGAAAAGGTACTTGTGTATTATGTAGTACACACTCGAGAATTTGGATCTAGAGATCAGACAATAAGCCGTTTATACATGTCAGTATTTGAAGAAAATTAGCTTAGGCTCAGTTGAAATCTACGTTGTAGGCAAATTTTTATTAAATATTTAATATGCAGAGATGGTATTTTGGTTGGGTTTGGTATTTAATATAATGCGTTCTGTGCGGCTCCCTACCATAATTCTTTATTGTAGTTTTCATAATTTTATTACTAAACTATTTTATTTTCATCTTACTTTTTTATGTTTCATTAGGATTAATCTAACTTCACTTTTTGAGTGTGTACCATATAATACACAATTACCGGAGAAAATTTTGACTTTAGTACATATCGTAAGCATTTCAATCTTTGGGGAGGGAGCTCAGACCTGAAGACCTCGTTCCGTTTGTGCCGTTTTCTAGGATTCTATTCCGCTTTCTAGGGCTACAGTGAGAGAAATGTTGAGATGGCTAGGACACTGTCCTGAAGATGACAGATCGTCAACCATCTTCAACCACTCATCTGCAAACAGTCCCTATCGGCCAACCATTTAAGACCAAACGAAAATCAAGTCGTCTCCAAATTGGGTGAGAGGATGTTGTAAGGAAAGATTTAAGGGGAATTTGAGCTTATTAGGTGGGTGATCCCTTATATCGGAAACATTTAGCCTTTATTACCATAAAAACCCTATTTCTTGTAGTTACTATAAATTGTTTTAATCTAGAAGATATGATATGTAACCTAGCTTTAATCCAAGAACAGCCAAAGGAACTTGACTGGTTGTTCTTCTGTGCATTTCCGAGTTTTGCCCCAGAGTTTGTTCCTGAATGCTACGCATAGCCACTGTTGCCATATTGGCTTATTTCCGGCCAAATTGGCGTGTTTTTATGATGACTGGCGGGAAAATTTTGAGTCATCTCGCCAGACCTGAACCTTGGCGTGTTTTAATTGATCTGGCGTAATTTTGGCGTGGAATGCTTTATCCGAAAGAAATTATTTTCCTCATTTATTTTTATGTCATATAACAAAGCTTTAATGTTCGTATTTCATTCAACAGTATCAGCGTATTCTTTCCTTTCATAATAATTTTATTATAATCCATTCTGAAAACCAGACAAAAGAATTTGACATAGTATATATCAATATCCTTTTCCCCGAGTAAGACTATAAGAGTATCATTTCTTAATGTTTAACTAACTCGTATTGAGTCTAGACAACCCAATTTCATTAGTTATTGTTTGTCATTCTGACCTGGACACTATACGGAACATTATTTAGTTAAAGAAAAATTCAAGTGGTTTGTTCTTGAGTATGAACTGGAACATTATTGTGTTGTGAGTTGAAGTTTTTTACTTTTGAAAGATGGAGCATAGCTATAGCCTAATATACAGTAGGTTAGTATGGATTTTATTACGGGGTTGAGGATATCCCTACTTTGCTGTGAAATGCAATAAGACCTAAAAAATTCATTTATGGCAGCTATATAAATAAGTTGGTACTCTTGCATTATATGGGCCTTTCTAAAAAGTCAAGTTTGGTTAATGCTAATGAAATAAAATAAAATAGGATGAATATATGATAGTTTAGAAACAAATTTGGGCTATATATTTGCACATTAGGGGGGTGGGGGTAAAGCATAGCATATATTAAATACGTAACCCTACCTAATCTAGGTACCTCCCCCCCCCTAAACCCCAAAAAACAACAGTTTAAATATCGTATACGCAATAAAAACCACGCTATCATTGTATTACTCTATAGCGGTTAACCTGTCAAAAACGGGTTTTTCGTGACTGGTTCCCTTGTAAAGGCCCATATAATGCAAGAGTACCAATAAGTTCCTCTGTCGGAGATTTCGGGCTTTAATATATAAAGGGTAAAGGTGCAGATTAGTGGCTCTTCACGATTATGTACTTCCACCCTGTTTCTCTCCAAATGGCACTGACATTTGATGATCTTAAAAATTCTTCATGGTATCAAAATGAAACTTTCAAAATTGATCTTCAGCTCATATGGGGCAGAGGGAAAGTGTTTTGAGCCTCAAACCTTTTCTAAATCCTGATTTTTACAGTTTTAAAGACTTTTAATTTCTATTTCTTAAATAGGAAAATATTTCTGGTGTGGCTTAAAATTCTACTGAGATCATAGGAATTATTGTATCACAACATTTAGCTAACTATAGAACAGGTGTTTAAATACCACAGCGTAAGCTCATACCTTCAATAATTTTCTGTGTGATTTAGGAGAATAGCTAGAACGTAGCCAAAAATCAATTGTATTAAACCGCTAGTTTTTTTTCTAATAAAAATGCCCCTGCAAAGCGTAAATTTCTCCCTTTGCTAACAGAAAACCTTGAACTTCTACTTTAGGAGGAGCTGCTATGTGCTATTTAAAAGATAGAAACAATTAACATCATGTTTTTTGATTTGTTGGAGGAAGCAATAATACTTTAAGCATATTCCTTGTGTTTGAAATATGTAAGTAGAATTACTATTTTACTATATATCTCTAAAGCCCTTTTAAAGCGTCCTAAAGTCCCCTTTAGAACAACAGCACTAATGATTCACAGGTTCAAGAAACTTGCAGTTAAACTGTCTCACATTTGGACCTATAATAAGGGTTTTTAGGCCTGTTCCTAGGGCTTATAGCACCCAGACTAAAATTAACCCGCGTGAAATGTCAACTGAGTAATGAAAACACTTTCCAAAAGTTAAGTTTTTGCAGCAACCCCCTCCCTTCACCCGGTTTTGGCCCTCGGGGTAGCCTACCCTGGATAATGGCTGTTTTCGAGTCATCAGAGTGTCTGAGATTTACCGCTATTTTGCTCGTCGCGACGCTACTAAAATGTGAGAATAGGGCTATTTTCCTTGGTAAACATTGAACCAATGGCTTGACCACAGTAGACAGAATATACCAGTAAGCTTATCGCAGATCATTTCTGGTCTTCGTGAACAAAAAGCTCCTCCCACTTATTTCTGTATTAGCTTGTTTCTGCATTAGCTTTATTTCCGTTTGTTTCAATGCACTTTGATGGAAACAGTCGGAAACAGACTAACCTGCATTCCCGCTAATCTGACTTCGCCTATGTTTATATCTGCCAAAACGGAAATAAAGCTGATGCAGAAACAAGCTAACCCCGGTCCGGGTTTTTATAATGGGCGAGATAGAGAATGATCATACTGCTAATTATATAAACTGTGGGCTCGTCCTACTATCATCAAAATCTCAAAATGGAAAATTCTGAACACATTTTTTTATTTTGAAACTTTCAGTGTTTAGACTAGTCGGTACTAGGTAATAAAGTGAGACAAAAAATCCTTTTCTGATAGCCATTAAAAAAATTTTGTTTTGTTTCGAGTGGTTTTTCCAAAATATCGCCAGATATCTCTCGTGGTTCATTAGTTTGTTTGTGTTATTTTTTGGCTTGTGTTTAGTTTTTTTGTGTTTGTTTGTTTGTGTTAGTTTGTTTGTGTTATTGTTTGTGTTATTAACATTTAATTGAATCTTAAGCAGCTGCATAACTATGAATTTTATGGGATAATAATCCAAGGATATTTTATGTCTTCGGCTTGTGGTTGTTACTAGTATAGGACCAGCGTATCCATGGGAATAAGCTATATTAAGTTCTAGAAGTTTATAAAAAGGTTTTGCTGCTGTTTAACCATTATGATGCATAAACCTGCAGTTAAAAACAGGAAATTTGGTGGATCACGCAAAATGGTTGTTTTTCCGTTAAAACGGAGCAGGGTGAACCAAGGGTAAGCAAGCAAGGTACAAGTAGAGTTAGATTAAGGGCAACATTTTGTCTGGCTTTAGCAAAAAATTATATTTTAGGACTATTTCATTATGTGTAACACTAGCATGTGGTACAATTAGTAGCACTTGTGATACAATTTTTTCTTTTTGGCATGGACAAAATAATTAGGATTTTGAAAAAGACAGAGGAATTAACAAAAAGGCCAGACCGGATTTGTCCGTATTTGTTTTGAAATATTAGCCCAAAGTTTGATATAACCAGGACCACCTTTTTGCTGTGTTCGTTTCGAAAGATTGGCGCTAAGTTTGCAATAACCAGATACAAAAGAAAAAATTAAGAATTTGACCTAAAACTAATCCGACTACTCTTAGCGGGAAAAAATTTTTTCGACTGTAGCGCTGAAAAGTGTTGTGAAACACATAAATTTCAGCAAATTTAGCACTTTAGGAACTGGCCGTGTCGACAGTCCTGGTTTTCAAAGACTGGCGTATTTTTGGCGTATTTTTCAAAGGTTCTTGCGTATTTTTGTTTCTTCTTCTGACAACACTGCGTATCGCACAGATCACTGACAAAGTGAAGACAAAAAAGTTTGGATACAGAATAAAGGGGACACAGAACTCCGAAATCTCGTGATTCTTGGGGCGTTTGTACATCTTCTTTACATGAAATTACGTATTATATATTGAATCGTGGAATTATTACAATAATATTCTTGAAGCTAGACTGTTTTTGCTGCTCTGACCCCCCCTCCCCTCGTATAGATTTCTATATACGTGGCGCATTTTGGAATTTTAGAATTATGAGGGACAATTTTTAATATGTATTGTGAAGACTTTGTCTATGCCGTCCTCTCACCGTAGATTTTTAAGATTTTCCTGGCAGTTGCATATTCCTTCTATATAGTTCGTCTGTACTGTACTTTTGCGCAATAGTTTTGATAGAAAGTGGACTATGGAAACTATTCTATATATTGGAAGATTTGCTTGTCGCAAATGTCTGGGTAGCGAATGGGGTGGACGTGTCTCACTGTCATTTTAACAAAGTCAGCACCCGGTCTTGCTATTTGGACCAGTGCACTAGCGCAATGTGAAGATTTTAGACAGACTTATAAACAGACTTTACCAAACTTCCCAGAATTCGAACCTATAGTCCCATGAAAATCTAAAAACCTTTTTTTTCTTACTCTTTTACTCCGAGTTTTTTCTTATAGTTTTCAATGGTACTTCAGGATTTAGATAGAACGAAAGTTGGACTTTTCATAGATTAAATA
>JAQQPU010004282.1:14292-53153 GCA_029168905.1 Artemia sp. Kazakhstan ARC1039 | reverse complement strand
CAAAAGTCTTATTGGCAATAGACAAATTCTAAAAAAATTAAATGAACATGCATCATCATCATCATCATCATCATCATCAACAACATTGACACCATTAAAATATGAACTTGAAGAAGAAGATTTTAAATCAATTTTGGAAAATACTAGCACACCACTGATAGCTAGACAAAAGCGAAGACGTATCAAGTCAACGTCACCACCACCACCAACAGCCAGTATACAAAAGGGTAGCGGACGTTACACAACGTGTTTACATTCAAAATGGTTGAAGTTCTGAAAGGTGTTTATGAAAATTTTGGTGAGGCGGGGAGTTTAAGTTCCCTCACCACTCTTTCCAAAGTCACTGGTGTTCACACTAAAAGTGTACAAGACTATCTACAAAATGAATCAAGTTACACTCTGCATAGAAATCATAGACTTCGTGCCAATCAATATCGAAAAACTAAAGCCTTTTACCCATTGGATATAATGCAAGCAGATCTCCTGACTCTAGATGAGCTTCAAAGACGTCACAATACACCGTACAAGTACATCCTACTTGCAATCAGTATTTATAGTCGTTATGCATGTGCAATTCCATTGCGATCAAAGAGAGGTGTTGAAGTTGCTCAGGCCATTGAAAGTATTCTCGAAAAGGATTCGTATCAAAAAATTCAAACGGATCGCGGTAGTGAATTTGTTAATCCCCATGTTGCAAAAGTACTAGAGAAATATAGTATACTGCTCTATCATAGTCACAATCCTATAAAGGCTGCATTGGCCGAACGATTGATAAGAACTATTCGACTTTTAATTTCAAGATATTGTACATTGAAAAATACACCGGCTTTTATTCATGATCTTGATAAAATCATGTTGATTTATAATCAACGACCTCATCGATCATTGTCCAACTCTACGCCAACGGAAGTTCATCATTCTGATCATGATACAATTGACACCTTTCTTAAACAATATTCCAATGAATCGGCTGTCAAGAAGATGAAAAATAAATTCAATGTTGGTGATACTGTTCGAATTAATAGAACAACTAATGTTTTTGAAAAGGGGAATTACTTGTGGTCCATGGAACTTTTTAAAGTGGCAAAAATCCTAGACACTAAGCCCATAACTTATCGCCTGCGTGATACCAAAGATGAAGAGATTCTCGGCGGCTTTTATGACTATGAACTACAAAAAGTTAAAAATGCTAGTGAAATCTATCAAATTGAAAAGATATTAAAGACACGTACTCGCAGGGGTAAGAAACAGTTACTTGTTCGGTGGCTAGGATACAACTCTGATTTTGATTCTTGGATCGGTGTTGAAGATATTGACAATGTCCCATGATTTCTATGTAGCTTTCATGTCCAACGTTTCCGATCCTCTCTACAATGACTTGAATACGACAAGTGATTTTTGGACAAAACTCTCCCCCACCATCAAATTTGACGGTGCATATGAAGTGGCTCTTGTCGACTGTATTCTCAAAAATACCTATGACATCCTGAAAAAGGATCGTGTGTATGATATAAAAGTTATACCATTTGATTGGACTATGAATGGGTTGGGCTATGTCAACTATGAATGGGTTGAAGCACTTAAATCTAGTGACTATCCACATGTCAAATTGAAATATATTGAATATGATAATATGGGGGATTTGTGTCGTACAATCAATAGAAAAATCTCATATCGCAGGAATGGTAAATTCCGTTTTAATTATTCATTGGAACATGATAGGATTTACATTAGCTCACCTGTTGACACTGAAACAATTATTCTCAATGATAATCTGAGAGATGTTCTTGGCTTTAAACAGAATACGATCAATGGGAAAAATGCTGGCACCGTTTACGGGATGGATCAAGTTATTTTTGCTGATTATCCACCTGGTTTTGCCTCGTACTCTTGCATATTTCTCTATGCATCCTTTGTGGAAACATCGAGAGTCGGTAATTCAAATGTCCCACTCCTACGTGTTCTTGAACGAAAAACAACTCATGAACTTGTTCATCACTATAATATAAAGCATCTTCAGTATGTTCCTGTAAACACTTCATATTTGGAACTCTGTCAGTTAACACTAAGAAGTGAATTGGGTGATCCTCTGGCAATAACAAAAGGCTTAGCAGTGGTTACATGTCGTTTTCGACCCATTGTCAACGACAGCACAATCACCTTAAAATGAACAGTAGGAGAATTCCATTTGTCTGTCCCGATATCGATTGCTATGTTGGTGCTTTGAGTCCACGTCAAATAGGCAATGGATTGGACTACTACAAGGGCCGTACTACAATGTCTGGCTATGGTCTTGGTAGCTGGTTTGCTAGGCTATTTCGTTCTGCACTACCCCTTGCCAGAAAATATCTTGTACCTGCTGAATCAAATTTTGCTGCCTCCACACTACAGGACTGGGGGTCGGGCAAGAATTTCAAGGAGAGTGTTAAGGAAAATATTAGATCTTCAGCAAGAGCCGTTGGTGAGCAAATAAAATCTCGACAAAATGGGGAGGGATTGAAAAGAATGCGTCCACGTCATTCACTCATCAGTCTCCACCCAGGCAGGAAGCAAAGGACATCAACAAGGACTTTGAGGAATAAAACACGGAAGACCAATAAGCAGAAGAAGAAGAAAAAGATTGTTAGATCAAAGAAGGATTTCTTTTCTTAAGATGACTTATCTCCCCCACAAGGAATCATATCCATCAATTAGTTCCTCATTGAATCTATTCAATGCTGAAAATGTTGATGTCAGTGTCAAGTATGGCTACTATGAACAATTTCATCCCCAACAACCCCTCTCGGAAAATATACACTTTCAAATATTTTCCAATGAAGACTATTTCATTGATTTGTCGTCAACATTTATTGATTTAAATGTTGTGGTGAAGAAAAAGTCAGATAATACAACTCCAAATGCCGGCGACGGTCTCTCCTATGAAAACTGTATTCTACACAACCTATTCAAACAAATTAATGTATTTATTAATGGGACATTGGTGAGCACTAGCAATAATTTATCAAACTATGCAAGCTACATACAATTTATGATGATGACGCCAAAGGCACACAATTAGTTGAGAGGACAATCATTGGGCTATGAATATCGATCAGGTGTTGATACTGACGGTGAGTTGACTACTGCAGTGACCCAGGAGTATCATCTAGTTGGAAAATTAAATCATGAGATATTCAATATATCCCAATGGCTACCCCCCAATGTCAAGATTGACATAAAGCTACAGATGGCCCCATCAAATTTCATTTTGAGAAAAACACTGCTTGCAGCACCCGATGCAAATGTCATTATCACATCGGCAATTCTCCACGTTCGAAAACAACAAGTTATGAGCTTTGTTGCATTGGCAGTGGAGTAGCTAAGAGCCAATGGTAACAACATTAAACTTCTTGTTCCCCATACGATCACCAATCAACGTCACATTGCCACCGGCTCTCGTAGCTATAGCGATTCATCATTTATCAATGGAGAAATCCCATCAAAATTGGCTTTGGCCTTTGTGAAGAGTGGCAGTGCCGTTGGATCCTGGACCGAATCCCCCCATGATTTTAATTTTTTTGGTCTATCTAGCCTCGTCTGCAAAGTGAATGGTATTCCACTGTACACTCTATCATTTGACAAAAAATCCTATAGAACTCTGTACGAGTTTTTTAATAATAATAATAGTAATTTATTAACACACACAAGGACAATACATTTTACTCACTACCGACCCAAGAACCTGGGGTCAGGTTGTCCTAAGGGTAGGCATATATCAAAATTTCATATTCACAACAGAAATATACAACCTAGGCCTAAAAAAATAAAATAAAAGAAAAATCATTCCCCTTCGCACGCAGTTCCTACCACCAATCACAAAATCACCATACTTGTCCTCCAGGTACATAAAAAAAAACATTAAAAAATTTAAAAATCATATTTCTCATATAACATTCCTTTTATTTTATTTTTAAATTCCTTCAGATCCCCTATTTCTCTTAACTCTTTATTAACCCCATTCCACAACTTTAATCCCCTATAAATAGGCGAGAATGTCGACCTGGCAGACACCACGAGCGGGGCATGTAAATTTTCCCTTTGGCGAGTTTCATGATCATGAATCGAAGATCTAGCTTTTAGCATTCCTGAAAAGCAAGACGGTAATAATTCATTATTATATTTGAACATAAATTGAAGGCTATAAAAATCTCTAAGGCCTGCAGCAGGTAATACTTTTACATCAATATAGGTAGCTCTAACGGATACAAGATTTGATTTACCAGTCAACACACGGATTCCGTTATTTTGGATCACTCGAACTCGATTAGTAATTGATGGAAACGTACTCAGCCAAATAAGTTGACCATGCAATCCCTAGATCATGACTCTCAACTATTTGAAAATGGAATAACCGATTCAATGTTTTAAAAAAATCATGGGGTTATTGTTTTGGACTTGTCAGGGACTCAGGATATGAGCATAGTACGAACAGGGAATGTACGTTTAGAGTGTACATTTGCCAATGCTCTGACTGAGAGTATCACGCTAATATCACTGAGTCAATTTGAAACCTATTGGGAAATCACGCCCGACGGCAGTGTTCTACTAGACCTAGCACCATGAACACACACCAAATAATCAACGTATTTAGTATGGATCCATGCATGTCCCAGTACAAGTCCTATTGCATACCTTCGGACTTCATTGAAAAAATTCCAAGTGCTAACAATACCCTAATCATTGTTAATAGCAGTCCATCGACTTTGAAGACCGGTCATTGGCTATGCATCTTTCAAACAGCGGAGAATATTGAATTTTTTGATCCTCTTGGCCTATCGTATAAATTCTACGCTCCATACATCAGCAACTTTATTGAAAGCAGGGGGAAAACCATTATTCAAAATCAACGAAGAGTACAGGATTTAACGACTAAGACATGTGGCTTTCATGCACTACTCTTTTTCATGTTCAGATGTCGTGGCTACACCTACAAGCAGTTTCTCAACATCTACGTTGACTTACCTCAATTGAATGACTTTCTAGTGGAGAAGATACTTACAAGTGTATTTAATATTGATTTTAGTGCCCTAAGAATAAAATGTTCTAAAGATGAATGTGAAATTGTTTATTAATAAAAATTCATATACATGATAAAACGACTTTTCTACTCTTTAGATTTCATCCACTACTAGGTATTTGTCGACAACAACTAGTGCAGGTAGATTATCTGAATTCACAGTGTACTGATCCTGATGTACTGCAATGTCAGGGTCACATTTTCTACAGTAGAGTGTGACTTCACTCTTGTCATATCTCTTTGTATAGTCAATGATACTATTCTCATTCATTCTATAGAATTCACATTTTTCAATTTGCTTATTTGAAGCAATTTCACAAACAGTGTCCTCAAGTGTCGAATCAGATTCTGTCACAGCCAAATAAAAATCAGTGGGCTTATAATCATAACACCCAGTGTCTTCACAACGATGACGTAGAAACCATATTCTTTTGCTGTTCCAACAGTTGAATCGTTGACCCGGTTCCTCCTCCCAGAACAATCTAAAACCACGACGATACCAATCTCGTAGCAATAACCTAAAATCACGGTTAGGATTCTTTCCAATCATACCGGGATATGTATTCTCCCACTGATTACATTTATCATAATGACAATTGGAGCATAGGTGGCCTCTAGGATGAGAGTCACACACCTCTTCAAGACAGGAATTACAACCTTTAATTTGTACAGCATATCCTCTATGCAATTTACACGGGTTGCATAATCTACACTTTTCATCATACTCATCAATCATTGTGCAATTCTCACATTATGATGACCAGCTGCCCAGTGTGTACATACATAGCGGACATGCATGGAGCATTTTGTCATGTGTTGACACTCTCACTACCACAATGAAACTGAGCTAGCAACAACAAAAATTGTCTGAGATAGAGAGAGAGAGAGGAGTAAATCATCCTTGAGCACCATCTTTCTCATGAAAAAAGTCCTAAATTTCAAAACTAATGTTTAAAAGCATATCCACAATATCATTTTGCCGTGTCGTGATCAATATATCAATAAATTGGGTAAATGTATTTGGACCACGACGTAGAAGCTTCATACAATAGTCTAATGATGGAGAATCAGTTTTCATTATATCAACAAGCATTCCCCAAGAAAATATCTTCCTTTGAATAAACAAGTCTAGAAAATAATCATCTAGAATCAAACGTTTTTCCATAAGAACTAGATTCCTCATGATTCGCTCTTTCTCGAATCTATCCATTTTTTAGCACATTAGCTCACGAATGGACTACACTAATTGGGACGAATCCCTCTACCCAGAGCTAGTGAAACGCCAGGCCCCAAATCAATTGTTAATGCTAAAATCTGAAACGGGTAGCGATCTGATATCCAGTGGTGTGTTTCCTGGTCCGAAGGTATACTGTGTGGAAACGCACGGCAAGGATATCAAACAAGTTTGCAAGGGGGTACCTACACACTTTGTAAAAAATAATTTCGATATGAGTGTCTATAGAAACTGTGTGGAACGTAGTTTAGTCCCAAGAGCGAAAGTCATGGCGATTCACTCTTTACAATTTAAAAACTATACAGTTAGAGTTGAGAAAAACGCCATGTTGGCCATATCGGACATAGTCTATGTACTTGAAGATGGTGTGAAGGTACTACCACACGGGTACTATTTAATCTCAGATCGAGTTGAATGTGTAGAGTATAGAAAACAACTCGGTCTGAAAAAATTAACTTATATTCTTTAATAGTACAAGGTGGGTGGGTGGTGGGTGTTTAATTTTTGTTTTCTTATCAAACAATTTTCAATATGTGTGTGTGTGTGTGTGCTAGGCAGAGCAGTTACTTCTTCCTCTTCAGAATTTCTACCATTTAGAGTTATTTAATGCTCCCTCCATCCCCGGCCCGGCCCGCGGCGCTTCCCGGCCGCCGCAGCGGCCGCCCTTGGCCTTTGGCCGCCACATCGGCCGCCCCCGTAGGGTGGGGGACCCCATTTCAAATTAAAAAATGGTGTAAATAAAAAAATGTGATATTATTTTATGTGTATTGTTCATTAAATGTTGTATTTTTTATTATAAATAAATAAATAAAAGTGTATTTATTAAATTGCTCTTTTTCTAGTGCTTATTTAAAATAAATGTTTATGTTTTTTCCCATAGATAAATAAATTAAAAAAAAAATAAATAAAAAAAGTGTATTTTTCTTGTTTAATGTGCTTTTTTTTTATGTATTATTTATAAAGTGCTGCTTTTATGTTAATAATAAAAGAAAATGTGATTCTTTTTTGATTTTGTTCTTCTCATTATTCTTGAGCGGAGTGGTAGTAATAGGGTAATTATTTAGTCATTAGACATCTATAGTCTACAGTTAGTTGTAGGTGAACTGTTGAAGGGAACAGCAATATGTATCAATTTAAAACACCATTCAGGTCGTTTCTGTGTGGTTCATCAATGTCAGGCAAAACGACACTCTTAACTAAAATAATTAAAAATTGTAATAAAATGCTTATGGAAAGGCCGAAAAAGATCTACTATTGTTACAGTATTTGGCAGGAGTCATAAGATAAATTAAAAGCAATTGCTATAGTTATGCTTCAGTTATGAATCAGCTATCAGCAAAGTATAAACACATACAAAGTACTGACAAAACTCTCCAAAAGTGACCCCGCGTTCCTCAGCGCCTCTAGACGCAAAATGCTGTACTACTTAATCGCTCCAAGCCAATAAATTATGCTAGAGCGTGATTCATACGTCGAGTGACCGGGTAATTGTCGAATATTAGCAGGTTGAAATTAAAGAATAAATCGTGCGATATGGATATAAAGAAAAAGTATTGTGCTTAAAAAACTGATTATTATTAAGCGTTGCCGGCTAGCAACCAGAATGGGCGTTCGATGCTTTTTCGAAGGGTGCGAAATTAATCGAAAAAATGCAAAAAGAAAAGGAGTCAAATTACTTGCTGTGCTAAATAACAGGTAGGCTACGAAATGTTTTTTTTTTCAAACTTCAGAAAAGTTCTATTCTAGTACCATAATGAGATAGCTAAAAAATGAACATACCATGATCTACTTAGAATTCAATGTTGTAGGCTATCAAAATATAAATTTAGAAAATTCCAGAATGGCGGGATTCCTTTCATCCCCTAGATTCTATAAAACAAACTTTTCGAGGAGACGGAGAGATTCGGGATAGGGCCCCAGGGCAAAGACCCGAACCCCGAGTGAGCCGAAAACTAGCAAATACTGACCTAGTCTAGGCTGTAGGTTATAGGCTAATGAGAAATCTGGAAATGGGCCGTAGTTATATACGTTTTATTGGGTTAATTCAAGGCTGTAGCCTACTCAGTGAGAAATAGTGAGCAAACAAAAAAGATTAAGGGAAAGATTTTACAATTTACACTAATTATAAAGACGATAAATGACCGGAAAGTCACAGCTGTATTATAGCTCAATTTCAAATACTTTGGCTACTTACCCCCAAACTTATGGTCAATTTATCGGAAGGTGCACCTTTTAATGGTAAACTCCAATATTTCCAAGTTTCAAAGCACAAAAAAAAGTTATGCAGAAAAGACTAGCACGTTTTAAGCCTCTCGAAATCCAAGTTTCGTCTTAGACACTATATTTTTTTCTTTATTGTTTCCATTTATTGTTTCTTTATTGTTTCAATTTTTACGTGAGTAAAGGTTTGTTACATCCGAAGGCCGCAGGAACAGCAAAGGTTGTAAATTTCTTTGATAAGCTGTTCGACTGCGTTAATTCTCTTGGATTTTTAGAAAAAAAATGTATAGACGCCCAATTTGTAGGGAAAACGCATCATTCCAATTTTTGAGGTCGGCCAGTTCATTTTTAGGTGATTTAAAATTTGTTAATAGTGTGGGGAAAGATGTGGGGAAAACAATCTATTGCAGAGGGATGGCAGCTGACTATTTCTGCCATCCTCGGTCTATCAGAAGATTTGATGAAGCATGGGTTTAAATATGTTTGTACGAAGAGACTTAACCAGGATAGTCTAGAGCATTTCTACGGCTTACTACGACGCTCTGGGGGTTTAAACGATAAACCTACTGCGTCGCAATTCTCCTGCCCTTTACAAGCAAGCAACGTTTAGAAGCTTTTCGGTTTCTTCAAATTCGACGGGGAATTGTGAAGCACTTTCTTTCCATCAATCTCTTTTATCCGAAGTTTTTTCATCAGTTAACCCTCATGCAAAAAGAATTGTGCAAGCCGGACGTGATAGCAGCGACATTCATGAGCCTCATGAGTTTGATTTTGATGAGAATGTTGAGGTTTTCACCTTAACAGAGGAATCAAATTTTGCATACGCAGTGGGGTATTCTGCAAAAAAGATTCTGGAAAAGCATTCGTGTGATAAGTGTAGAACTGGGTTATTTGAATCAGGTATTTCTCTTTTTGATTCAGTGTTTGATTTCATGCGGATGAAAGCTTATGAAGAAGCCAATTCAGACTTCTCAAATCTTTTTGTTCCTGCAATCTCCTTGATTGAGGATTGCAAAAAAATAGAGTACATCATCCAGACTGAAATGACGCACTGCTGGAACGAGGGAATCGTACGGCGAGCATGGGAAAGAGCGTCCCAACTGTTAATCCCAATTTCGTGTGACCTATTTCCTCACGAGTGTTTTGTACAGTACTTTTTTCGAATGTGTATCTTTTACATCACTAAATTTGAAAACCAGAAGTGGAAAGAAGTGCTCTATGCGGAAAAAATAAAAGCAGCTAAGTTAAAAGCATTTACTTTTAAATATTTTTTATTCCGTGGTTAACCATATTTATTTGTTCTTATATTGTTTGAATTTGCTAAAAACGTTTTTGGATTATTCTAAAATGAATTTTTCTAAAGCAATGGTACTTCTAGCGATTCTCGATTCTCTTAAAACTATTTTACACATATGAAAAATATTTTATGGAATGATTGCCAATTATGATTTTGGAATGGAGAATTATTCAGCGAATTAATAAGTTGGGATTATTTATTTTCTTGTTTCTTTTATTCTGTTGCAATTAAAAAAAAGAAAAAATTGGAAGAACTATTAATACAGCGGTCATGTACCATTAAACCATATCTGCAAACCCACTTCTGATCAAGATTATCTTTATCCTAACTGTTCTTGAAACTCATTCCAACGTTTTGGGGTAGTATTTTTCACAAGAAACTCATATGTTTGTTTTTATCAATCAATAGTAATTCCCCCTCGTTTTTTTTTTGCTTTTTAGCTTTTTCTTTGATCCACAAGTAGCGATGATGTTCCACGAGAAAATCCGTTAACGCTTCGAAGGAGAAGTGAAAGAACTCTAGGGAATAGCATACTGATTTTCAAACGAAATTGTTTTACAACAAACTACATCGTTTTCATTTTTCTTTCCATTATATAATAAAGCACACTTTTATTCTTCTGTTTCGTATTACTCGTATATAAGACTAATCTGGTTTCAAATAAGCTCTGAAAAAGCGAGCTAAATTTGTGCGAAACGCAAAAAAAAGTCTGAATCAATTGACGAGTGCTCCATACTATAATTAGTTTTGCAGCACACAACAATAAAAATACATGTAAAAGCTGCTCATGAAACAAAGCATCCCATATGTGTGTGCTTTGTTTTGCTTTCCTTCCGAAGAATATAGTGGGCCTATATCAGCAAATCCTGGCCTCCAATCAAGGAGCTTAGGGGACAAACAAGAAGTAAATTTCGTACGGTTCTGAACCAAATTAAATAAAAGTAGATTCTATCAAATACTATCAATACAATTTACGCGGCTAATTTCTTTAATCCAGTTGCCATGCAATGACAGGAAAAATAAATACTTTCGAAATAAATTATCATATTTTCAAGTTTTGACGTCAATAACATTGAGAAAAAGGGATAGATTAGAGGAAGATGAAAACAATTGTAATAATCAAAGCAATTTTCCATTCGATCTACGAGTATTTACGCGTAGCACACTCAAATCGTAAATATAGGCGTGATAAATGGGTGTCGGTAAACATAACATAAAATCTAATAGGGTAGGGTGAAACTATTTCAAAATAGAAGGTATTAATTTAAATATGCTCCGCAATAAAGCACCCTCATTTTTTCATTGTCCTAATTCTAATCACAAGCTTTATATCAGGATCCGTCTCTTTAATTCAGAACACATCTGATCAAAGCATATTCACCTACGGAACCGGTTCCGTAGGTGACTATCAAACTATGGAACAAGTATAACGCCCTACGCAACTTGAAAAATTTAGGCACCAGGTTCGCATCGTCTCCGGAGACGCGGATAAAGAGGTCACTTTTTTTGTGTGGAGAGGATAGGTTTTGTCAGTACTTGTTGTATGTGTTTATACTTTGGCTATCAGCCAAGTAACATCGTTTGGCTAGTGCTTTTAACCTAGGTTGATGTGAGATAAAATGAATTGAAATAGCAAAGTGGACAGAGTTTTGTTCTGTGAATGCGAATAAGTTCTTTTTATGTAAGGAGACTGCTAATTAATGATTACGCATAAACAGAAGTCAATTTATTAGCTGAGGGTTCCAATGCGAATATTTGAGGAGTTCCTGTTGGGCAATTTATGCGTTAGCCGTACATTAACGGCTTAGCCAACTGCACGACGCTACTTACGTGGATAAATAAGAAGTAATTTTTCCGGTAGGAATATTCTAATTTTTTATTTACTGGTTTGTGATGACGAGGAATAAGCGTAAACGTAAAAGCGTTGTCTCCTTACTATTCTTCTAAATTCTAAGGATCTTTTAATACCATTTTGCATATATTAAATGTCTTACCACTAATATGTGGTAATTTGTGCATTTAAGGGGAATAAACATTTACCGGCTTATGTAAAGGTATCATTCAAAGAGATTGTGGATATATGTTCCCTCGTTAGGGGGATATGAAAAGATGTTGCTTGGCACAAAAAGGATGGCTGGGTATATAATCAATAGGGGGTATTGTTAAATATGTGAAATAGAACGTTTCAGAATCTTAAAATGAGCTGAATAACGCTTAAACATTTAGCAATGTTTTTGTCAAACCTTGCGATAAATCTATAGAAATAGGGAACAAATTGTCCTAGTATTTGTTCCCTATTGTCGAAATATTCGACAATATTGTCAAAATATTCGACAATTTTGTCAAAATATTCAACAATATTGTCAGAATATTTGGCAATGTTTTTGTCAAACCTTGCGATAAATCTATAGAAATTTCTCGAAAATTCTTGAAATCGTAACGGAGTCTCAAAGTACATTAAAATCAATTGAAACGAGATTGGCTAATCTAGAAAATCGAGTAATTTCCGTAGAAAATGCTCAAGCTATCTTACAATCCAATGTTGCTCAAGTTGGAAAAAATTGCGATGCAGTAAATGAAGAAGTAATTTCACTAAAAACGCAAATGCGTATTGTATCCACTGAGGCAAAATATCACCGTGAAATGACGTCTTCGTTGTCGGCAAGATTGATGTCAGTGGAATATTTATCTACGGAAAATAACATTATTGTGTGGAATACGGTTTGTGATGATGTAGCTACTGCTAAAAGTTTATTTTAAGAAATATGTACCAATGGTTTAGAATTCACAAAGGTTCCAGAATTTACAATTGTTACGAATAAAAAAGAGCAAAAGTTTTTCTAAGTGAATGTTAAATCACGCGAGCCGAAGTTTATGATCTTACGTAATGGGAATAAACTTAAGAATAAGACTTACGGTTCAAATACAGCTATTAAAAATGTTTACGTCAGCGATGATGCTCCATTGTGTGTTCGTGAAGCGCGGAAGAGACTTTACGAGACTAAATCTAAATTGAGTAGAAAGAGTATTCCAGCTTGGGTATCTAATACTGTTCCTCCCTTCATTCAGATTGAGAGAGAAGGTGTTGGAAAAGTGAAATTTATGTATAACGAGCCAATACCAGAGCTGCTTGATCGTTGATTCTAGCATTTCATTTGTTTTTTTTTTAAGTTAAGTCATTTTTTGCTATTATCAGATGAATTTTGTTATCGTGGTTAGAGGCACTAGCACAAGTATGTGCCTGATGAAGAAAACCAATTATATTTTTCTCCGATTGCATTATCCTGTCTTTTTTAATTTGAGTAAGACTTTTCCCTTTTTATTTTCCATGAGATTTTTTTGTTATGTTTTATGGGCAGTGGGTGGAGCGGCGGGGAGGTTTTTTGTACGAGACGGTGGAACGAGCTCTACTGTCTTGTATGGAGGGTTCCATGTTGTTATACTTATTGTTTATGATGAGATGGCAGTGTGGTCTTCGTCGCTATTTATGTTATGTTGTATCTTTTTATTTTGTATTTTATTTATGATAAATTTTATTTTTAATTTATTTTCTCTTTTTTTCAGTTTTTTTCTTTTGTTATTGATTTTGACCCTCCTGGATACTGGAGATCACTTGTGGTGGTTGTAAGTAGAGTTAATTTTTCTATGAGTTTCCTCGTTTGCCTCCTAAGCTTGTGTCTTGAAAAAATGAGTTGGATTATGAAAATAATAGATTGAAAAAACTTGAGAGAAATTCGTTGAGTTGGGATGTTCTGGGGAATGGGGTCTCTTAAATCCGGATTATGATGAAGGAACGAGGGAGGATTTTCCAGTGGTTAAATATAAATTTCCAGTTGATATTGGAAATAAATCTACTATGGGCCAGCAAAGTTATAGCATTTTCCATTTGAATTGTCAAGGTCTTTCTAGTTCATTTAATTTTTTAACCGAACTATGTAAGTTTTCTGAGTTGGATGTGCTTGCATTGAATGAAACGTGGCCTCGTAATCATACAATGAGTCTACTTGAAATTGATAGTTATGACTTTGTGACGCAGAATAGGGAATCACGATTACATGGTGGATTGGCTTTATATTGCAGGAAGAATATTACAATGAAAATACGGAATGATCTACGTGTGAATAAAGAGATGGTTTTTGAATCAATGGTGGTTGAACTTTGTAGTTCAGGAAAAGTTTTCTTTGTGGTTGTTGCTTATCGACCTCCATCTGGAAATGTGCAGGAATTTAATGATTTGCTGGAGCGGCAAATGGATAAGTTGTCAGTTTCAAATCGCCCATGCTTTGTTTGTGGAGACTTTAATCTTGATCTATTTTCAGTAAATGTAAACCCGAGAGTTCGTGATTTTTTAAATGTTATGTTGGGTTACGGCTTAAGACCGACAGTTAATATATGTAGTCGAGTGACTTTGCGCTCGGAATCACTTTTGAATAATATATTTGTTAATGTGAAGTATGATTTTGCTGATGTTATTTTGAATGATGTTTCTCATCATTTTGGTGTTCTTGTTGTTATTAGAGAGTTTGGTGTCCCTACAGCTATGAATATAGCACCACAAATTTCTGTATTGAAAATGGATGCTGAGGCTCTTAACATACTCAGAAGAAAATTAAAGAACACTCAATTTCACTTTTTAGAAAGTAGTGATCTGCAAGTGAATGAAAAGTTTTCATTGTGGTATTCAGAAATAACTAAATTACTAAAAGAAAGTTGTACAGTTATTAAAAAGCCGGCTTTTCATGTTACCCCTAGAAAACCCTGGTTTACTAGAGGACGGATGACGGCCATATCAAATCGAAGACTGCTATATAAATATTCTGTAGTGTCTCCTGAGGCGAAAGTGAGGTACGAGAAATATAATTGTGAACTCAATAACCTATTACGAACAGCAAGAATTAATTATTATCGGAATGAGTTTAAAAAAAAGTGCAGGTAATCCCAGGCAAACGCGGAGAGTAATTCAGTCTGTTCTGAGCCCTTCCAAAAGTTCAATTTTACCTGAAAATTTCAACGCTGATGCTTCGATTGTAGATAATATGTGTGACCATTTTTCTGTTGTTGGTAAACGGATAGCGAACTCCACAACAAAATTTTCTGAGGATGGAACATACCACCAATTTTTACCCGAGGAAAGTGATGTATCTGCATATCTGAAACCAGTAACTGCTAGTGAATTACGTACCACATTGTGGAACATGATAAATAATGCTTCGAGTGCTGACTTCCTTTCATTGCGTGTACTTAAGTATGTTTTCTCGGAAATGTGCGACCAGGTTTGTGTTCTATTTAATATGTGCCTAAAAGTTGGTGTATTTCTCGATTTTATGAAAATTGCTAGAATGGTTCCGCTTTTAAGAGCGGAGAAAAAAAAATTGCCGAATGATTATAGGCCTATTTCATTGCTGCCAGTTTTACCGAGAGTTTTTAAAAAATAGATTAGTGGCAGGATGGTTGATTTTCTTGAGAATAAAAAGTATTTTAGTAAAGCTCAGTTTGGATTCCGTAAAGCAATGTCGACAGATCAAGCTCTTCTTTTTCTCACGACTTTTGTGAACGATGCTCTGGACCAAGGGTGGAAAGTTGCATCTGTTTTTTTGGACATTGTGAAAGCCTTTGATGCAGTGGACCATGGAATTCTTCTGGTGAAGCTGAGGAATTGTGGTTTTCGAGGTGTTTTATCGTCTATTGGAATCTTCTCTCCAAGATCGAAAGCAGTTTGTCAGGGCTGGTGAAATCAAATCGCAAGTTAGAAGTGTTGAATTCGGTGTCCCTCAAGGGTCTGTTTTGGGACCACTAATGTTTCTTATATATATTGATGACCTGCCAATGCTATCAATGGACTGTCTTTTGATTTAAAATGTAGTGATACCGGAGCATCAAAATCTATTTTGCCTTATTTTGCTGATGACACGCATCTAACTGTTGCTGCAAAAACCGGGGAAATGCTTATGCAGAATCTTCAGACTGGCATGTTAAACATTGAAAAATGGATGAGGGTTAACAGACTTCAGCTAAACCATGCAAAATCCCATTTTGTAATGTATGGGAGAATTAGCAATTACTACCCTTGAATTGACAAAATACAGTTCGGTGAAATTATTCTGCCTCGGGAAGTTTCGACAAAGCATCTAGGGGTGATTGTTGATGAGTGCCTTAACTTCAAAGAGCACATTTCATGTGTTAGTGGCAAGGTTGCAAGAAATGTTGGGATGATGAGGAAACTAAAGCACTTTTTTCCGGAAGACATTATGAGATTGCTTTATTTTTCTTTTGTTCACCCATACCTTCTATATGGTTCTCTTGTGTGGTCAAGTACTATTTTAACTCACCTTCGTCCCCTTAGAAGTTTACAAAATAATGCCCTACGTGTTTTAACTGGAGATAATCATAATATGTCTGTTAGACATAGATATAATCAAGTGAATATATTACCGATGGCTGGATTATTCCGTTTTTATAATGCTCTTTTTATGTTTAAATATACACACGCGTTATTACCTGAGTGTTTTAGGGAAATGTTTACAATTGGTGTTAATTTTCATAACTACTCGACTAGAACATCAACACTAGTTCGGCGACCTCAGGTTATTACAAAGCGATCCGTTTTTTTCCATAAGGCATGTTGGCCCTCGGGTGTGGGAACCATTAACACAGGCAATTTCAACAATTGATGAGCTAAATGAATTTCGCAGTAAATTAAGAGGACAGTGTTTGTCTACATATGAGTTTTAATCCTTGCTGGGCGAATTTTCTCTCAAGTGATTGTGACACTTTTTTTGGGTGGCGACGAGGAGGTAGAATAGAAGAATGATTTTTAGCTTTGTGTCTTCGGTATCCAATTAGGTCATGAAATTTTTAGAAATTAATTTATTTCGTTTATTGTTATTTATTTATTTTCTTATTATTATTTTTTGCCCTTTTTTTGGGGGGGGGAGGGGGCTAAGGATGGCTGGTAGTAATTGTGTATGTAGGGTTTTGTGAAGGGTGATGTCTGCCCATAACAGTTTGATAAACTTCGGGTTTTGTTGTTGATGTGTCTTATTTTTTTTAAGAAAACCTTTTCTCTCTCTTTTCTCCCTCTATATCGGGTGTTCAGATACAATTCATACAGGGGCTTGATGTATTCAACATTATTGAACTAAACTCTTGGCTCATTATTGACAATTTAGCTGAATCCACAGAACAATTGTCCCAGGAAATGCTACAACTGTTCACTGTTCGCTCTCATCATGAACAGATTTCCGTTACTCTAGTTCTACACAATACATTCATCAGAGCAAATGTATGGGAACACTTGCTTTGAACTGCACCTACTATATTATCTACAGAGTTGTTCGTGATTCTAGCTCACTAATAACTCAATAAACAAATTTACCCCGGCGCCCCCAAATTTCTACTTTCAGCGTACAATCAGGCAACTAATAAACCCTACGGCTGTATCCTATTGGATCTTAATCAAAATACACCCGAGAATCTGCATGTAGTCACAGATATTTTTGACAATGAAATTACAGTATATCTCCCTGTGAACAGTAAAAAGGGCTATTAGTTGCATGACACTGAAGAAACTACATGAAAATAGACATTTATTTTCCGTTCTAAGCACTTCAAAACCCCCACTTAGGAAAGCCATACCCAAACATGGTATTGACAATGATTTCATTAATCTAATATCTGAACTTTGTTTAAATTTAACCGAGGGCAATGTTCAACTGTCATAAGTAGTTGAGCAATAGGCAAAGCAACATCGTTCCATTGCACGTACATTGGCCTGTAAAAAGAAAGGAAAGAATTTTAAAAGGAAACGTCTTCGTCAAGCGGGCGGTAGCTTTTTCACACTTTTACTGCCAATAAGTGCAGGACCTGTAAACAGTTTTCTCTAGATGGCTAAACCCTATTCATTGACTCCAATAAAACTCGCTCTTGCACCCGAGGAACACTTTGAAGACAATCTGAGTAAATTCATTGACAACGACAATATTGAGGATGATAAAAAACTGCTTTTACTTCAAGATACACTTCGCCGAGTGGACAAAAATAAGCCCTATCGTGCGAGAGCCAGTGGTCAAGATCATATTCAAGTTGAAAGCAATGGTAAAGGGATTATAGTTCAGGGCGAGAGGTATAATCTACTTGATGTAATCTATGATATGGTTACAAATTGTAAAGGACTATTATCATTTGACAGTCATCTATACAACTTTCTAAATACAATAAACTTCCCCAAAAGCCTTATTAGCAATAGGCAAATTCTAAAAAATTTAAATGAACATTCACCCTCATCGTCAACACCATTAAAACATGAACAAGAAGAAGAAGGAGGAGGTTTTAAATCAATCCTGGAAAATAATAGCACACCTAGTGGAAACATTGATTTGACAATGAGGAGGATGAGCACCCCACTGATAGCTAGGCAAAAGCGAAGACGTATCAAGTCAACGTCACCACCACCACCAACCACTAGTATACAAAAGTGCAGTGGACGTTACACTACGTGTTTACGTTCAAAATGGTTGAAGTTCTGAAACGTGTTTATAAAAATACTGGTGAAGTAGAAGTTTAAGTTCCCCCAACACTCTTTCCAAAGTCACTGGTGCTCACACTAAAAGTGTACAAGACTATCTACAAAATGAAACAAGTTACACTCTGCATAGAAATCATAGGCTTCGTGTTAATCATTATCGAAAAACTAAAGCCTTTTTCCCCCTACATATAATGCAAGCAGATCTCTTAACTCTAGATGAGATTCAAAGGCGTCACAATACACCGTACAAGTACATTCTACTTGCAATCAGTGTTTATAGTCGCTATGCATGTGCCATTCCATTGCGGTCAAAGAGAGGTGTTGAAGTTGCTCAGGCTATAGAAAGTATTCTCGAACAGGATTCGTATAAAAAATTCAAAAGGATCGCGGTAGTGAATTTGTTAATCCCCGTGTTGAATAAGTACTAATGAAAAATAATACACTGCTCTATCATAGCCATAGTCCTATAAAGGCTGCATTGGCTGAACGATTGATAAGAACTATTCGACTTTTAATTTCAAGATACTGTACATTGAAAAATACACCTGCTTTTATTCATGATTTAGATAAAATCAGGTTGATTTATAATCACCGACCTCATCGATCATTGTCCAACTCAACCCTAACTGAAGTTCATCATTCTGATCATGATACATTTGATACTTTTCTTAAACAATACTCCAATGAAACGATCATGAAGAAAAATTCAATGTTGGAGATACTGTTCGAATTAATAGAACGACTAATGTTTTTGAAAAGGGCAATTACTTGTGGTCCACTGAACTTTTTAAAGTGGCAAAAATCCTAGACCCTAAACCCAAAACTTATCGTCTGCGAGATACCAAAGATGAAGAGATTCTCGGTGGCTTTTATGACTATGAACTGCAAAAAGTTAGAATAATAGTGAAATCTATCAAATTAAAAAGATATTAAAGACACGTACTCGCAGGGGTAAGAAACAGTTACGTGTTCGGTGGCTAGGATACAACTCTGATTTTGATTCTTGGATCAGTGTTGAAGATATTGATAAGGCCCAATGATTTCTATGTAACATTTATGTCCAACGTCTCCGATCCTCTCTAGAATGACTTGAATAAAACTAGGGATTTTTGGACGAAATTCTCCCCCGCCATCAAATTCGACGATGGAAAGTATGAAGTGGCTCTTGTCAACTGTATTCTCAAAAATGCCTATGATATCCTGAGAAAGGATCGTGTGTATGAGATAAAAGCTATACCATTCGATTGGTCACTCTTTGGCGATTATGAATGGGTTGAAGTATTTAAGTCTAGTGACTATCTGGATGTTACATTGAGATATAACGAATATGGTACTATGACGGATTTGTGTCGCGCAATCAATAGAAAAATCTCATATCGTAGGAATGGTACATTCCATTTTAATTATTCAATGGAACACAATAGGATTTACATTACCTCACCTGTTGACACTGAAATGATTCATCTCAATGATAATCCGAGAGATGTTCTTGGCTTTAAACAGAATATGATCAATGGGAAAAACGCAGGCACTGTTAGCGGGATGGATCAATTTATTTTTGCTGATTATCCACCTGGTCTCGCCTCGGACTCTTGCATATCTCTTTATGCATCCTTTGTGGAAACATCGAGAATTGGTAATTCCAATGTCCCCCTGCTACGTGTTCTTGAACGAAAAACAGCCCATGAACATGTTCATCACTATAATATAAAGCATCTTCAGTATGTTCCTGTAAACACTTTGTATCTGGAACTCTGTCAGCTAACACTAAGAAGTGAATTGGGTGATCCTCTAGCAATAACAAAAGGTATAGCTGTGATTACATGTCATTTTCGACCCATCATCGTCGACACCGCCTAAAATGAACAATAGAAGAATTACATTTGTCTGTCCTGATATCAATTGCTATGTTGGTGCTCTGAGTTCACGTCAAATAGGTCATGGATTGGACTATTACAAGGGGCGTACTATAATATCTGGCTATGGTCTTGGTAGCTCGTTTTCTAGGCTATTTCGTTCTGCACTACCCCTTGCCAGAAAATATCTTGCACCTGCTGCATCAAATTTTGCTGCCTCAACACTACAGGACTGGGGGTCGGGTAAAAATTTCAACGAGAGTGTTAAGGAAAATATTACATCTTCAGCAAGAACCGTTGGTGAGCAATTAAAATCTCAGAAAAATGGGAAGCGATTAAAAAGGATACGTGGGCGGCATTCACCCATCAGTCTATACCCAGGCGAGAAACGAAGGACATCAAAAACGACTTTGAGGAATAAAACGAAGAAGACCAATAAGCAGAAGAAGTAGAAAAAGATTGTTAGATCAAAGAAGGGTTTCTTCTCTTAAGATGACTTATATCCCCCACAAGGAATCGCATCCATCAATCAGTTCCTCATTGAATCTATCTAATGCTGAAAATGTTGATGTCAGTGTTAAGTATGGCTACTATGAACAATTTCATCCTCAACAACCCCTCTCGGAAAATATACACTTTCAGATATTTTCCAATGGGGACTATTTCATTGATTTGTCATCAACATTTAGTGATTTAAATGTTGCGGTGAAGAAAAAGTCAGACAATACAACTCCAACTGCTGCCGATGGTCTGCCTATGAAAACTGTATTCTACACAATCTGTTCAAATCCACAATATTATTTTGCTGTGTCGTGATTAATATGTCAATAAATTGTGTAAATGCCTTTGGACCACGACGTAAAAGCTTCATGCAGTAGTCTAATGACGGAGAATCAGTTTTCATCATATCGATAAGCATTCCCTGAGAAAATATCTTCCTTTCAATAGATTACTCCCGAAAATCATCATCTTGAATCAAGCGTTTTTCCATAAACACAAGATTACCCATGATTCGCTCTTTCTCAAATCAATCTGTTTTTTAGAGTCCTAGCACTCTCACAACCAACTTCAGACTAATCGTGATTCTTTTTTCTACTCTAAAAAAATATACGCTAACCTACTATAGAAAGAAAAATATCTTTGATATAGAAACAATTTTATTGAGTATAATTACAACAATAATAATCACTGATTCAATTTATTTTCCACAATATATTCCTCTAGTGCATCTAATGTAGCTTGAAGTCTATTTGTATGCACAATGTTCAGTTTCGCAGCAAAGCATAAATGCTCCTCCAATTTAAATTTGCTTAATGATATCACGTATCTAGCATACATATCGTCCCATTCAAGGCTTAGTCTACATCCTCGGGTTATTTCCACAGCCACGTTTGGCACTCTAGCCCTTGTATCAGTGCTCCTACCTGCTCCGCCATCAAGCTTTAATAGTGTAAATGTTCCATTCATTTTCTTTACTAATATCGTCTCAAATAAACTATTCTCTCTCTTAATTCACTTCCCTTACTAATATGAACTACTATGAAATCACTCCTTATATTTGAATCCAATTACTAATCAAGTTACTGTATATGGAGTAGCCGCTGCTTTCTCTGATTGGCCCCCATAAAAATGGGTGTTGCTTCAGAAACCCGTCTGGTAACTCATGTATCGTTCCTAGTAATAGGTGACTGTCCTTGGTAAGCCAATGTACCGGTTAAACTGCACACATATCCGTGCCTCAGGCGTAAGTTTCGTACCTTATACATGCACACTACTGATATACTCACAGAAATCATAAGGGAGTAGATACCAATTTTTATGTATTTTTTAAGCTTTTCTTTATACACCCACCCCAAAAATACCCCCCACTCCCCAGCAAAAATCCTGGTTACGGCCCTGTGGATTATACATTAGTTTCTACCTCACCCTCCCCTCGTCTCTCCCTTGGAACTAATTTTGTATTTATCTGAATACTAGATGAGAGCTGGAATGCTTTGGCATTAAAATGCAGCCTTTGAGGTACCTCCCTCCCTCTCTTACTACAAAACGATCATTGTAGAAATTTGAAGTGCCTTTTTGAGTTTTGTAATTTGTCCATTACTTACATATAGTATTTGTTATTGGGAAAAGTACGGAATTTTTTTGCGGGGAAGTTTTCTGCATGGGGAGGGGGTTCTACGATGTGAGGGTGGAAGTAGAGATTTATGTATCCCCAGGCTGTAGCCAGGGTTTTGTTCGGGAGAGAGGTGCAGAAGAAACTTTAAAAAACGCATCAGAAACGCGAAATTTTATATAATTCCTTATGATTTCTGGGAATGTTTCTGGTCTCTGTTGTTATTATGAAAGGTAAGAGTAACTTTAAATCCTAAAAAGAGCAAATTTATTCTGAATAGAAGGGGAACTGCCCCCTCCTTATCCACACTTCCACCTCAAGGTTGTAAAAACTTTGGAGGGTGCTCATTAGTTCAGAAACTGAGAGCTCTACTCTATTTTTTCATAAGCCGAAAGTGATCGGAGACCAACCAGAGCGGAGAAGCAGGTTTTCGGAGGGGAAATAAATGCTGGCCACCGTTTTTTTTTTGTATCAATAGATTTGTGTAGCCTACATATTTCGATATATGTTTCAAAATAGCTTTTAGTTGGCCCATATTCAATATAAAATTTTTTCATCCATTCCCCGAATCCTGACCAAATTGTTGTTTTTGCAACAATGTTATGTATACGGCCATACCTGAAGTAATATCAAAAGGCTGTAAATTAAATTAGAAAACGAGGAAGCTTTAAAGGAATTTAAAAACTCTAATCTATAGTTAACGACAAAATTCATGCAAGCAAATGCGTGTATCAAGAGTACATTGTGTGTGACTAGAAAATGGGGACCAAGGCGATTGCCGGAACTGCAAAAAAAAAAAAAGATTCAAGGGTCGTATATATATATATATATATATATACTCGTATATCCTGGAATTGAATTGGTGGAATCCTGGAGCTAGCTATAGCTAGCTAGTGTCAAATTTTATACTGCTGTTTAATAACGTGCTTTCATCAGGAATTTGGGTTTCAGGGTAGAAGACGTCTTTAATTTTACCGTTATTTAAAATAGGGGATCCGAGGTTGCATTGCAATTATAGGCCTATAGTTCTGGTACCATGTTTAAGTAAGATTCTCGAGAAATTGATTGATAATAGGCTAGCTAACTGGTTAAAGAAGAATCGAATAATTTGCGAGGAACAAGGTGGATTCAGAGCAGGATATAAGAGTAATTTATTGGTAGCTTTTGTAGATTTTGAGAGAGCATTCGATAGTGTTGATAGGATTTTGTTGTGCGTAGAATTGTTGAGGATAGGACTGCCCCGTATTTTTGTTCGACTAGTGTGTGATATGTATAGGCTAACAAGAGGAATGGTTAGGGTAGCAGGGAAAGGGTTTTCGGATTTATTTAGTTGCGAGGTAGGAGTTAAACAGGGTAGCACCTTGTCACGGGGGCTATTTTGTTTATATATTAATGATATTCTTGAGTTTTTTGAGGAAAAATGGGCGCTAACAGTGAGTTTAGGAAATTTAGCTTTGTCTCTGTTGTTATTTCGGATGATGCTGCGCTGATAGCTAGAAGTGCCGAAGATTTACAAATATTGTTGAACATATTAGATGTTTATTTGGAAAAAAAGAAAATGAGATTAAATATCCAAATGACTGAAATTGTAGTTTTTGCGACAAATAAAAATAATGATAAGTTTTTATTTAAGGGTATTGAGTTGAAAAAAAGTACAACTTTTAAGTATTTAGGGTTTGTATTAAATAATAAAATAAATTGGAAGGATCATTTGAAGGAAATGGTGGGTAGAGGTAAAGTGGTTTCTTCAGGTGTTTTAAGGAATTCAGCTTTAAATGAACTTAAAAATATTAAAATGCATAAGTAGGCCTATGTATTTCAAGCGAAAATTCGTCCTACTATTCATTGTGGTGCGGAGCTTTGGAGATATGAGGTGATCCCGCAATTAGAAATGGTGCAACTACACTATTATAAAAGATTGGTTAGGCTACATGCTACAACTCGTACACAGGCTCTTAAGGGAGATTTAATTAGGCCGTTTAATTAGAAAAATAAGCCTTTTTATAAATTCTAAGAAAATGTTTGCGTAAGGAGCGAAGTATTGAGGAAAGGGCAGCCCCCATTATTTACGGGATGATTTCTGTTCGTTTTAAGTTTTGATGTTGCTCCTTACTTTCAGTTGAAAGAGCTAGTTTTTAAAAATTTGATTTCTGATCGTTTTTTGAATAATACCGGGAAATCCAGCTCCCCCTTCATGGAAAATTTTCTTCTTCCACGAAAAATTTCTCCAAGGAAAGACCTTCCCACGTTTGTTTTCGCTGCATAAAGAAAGGTTACTACAAGTAGTAAAATTTTGGCTTAAAATTATCCAACTACCAGATGAAAGGCTTATGAAAGCCGCATATTTTGAATTATTACAGCAAGGTGGAAAAAGATCGTGGCCGTTCCATGTTAAAGCTCTCCATGATGAAGCCGGACTTTCATACGCTTGGTCCAACAGGCGATCCAGAGGAAATTTATCGGAAGCTAAAACATGTTAAGGAGGATCAAGAGATCCAACTCTGGCATGAACAGATTCGAAAATCTAAAACCTTGCGCCAGTATTCTAAGATAAAAGAGTCTTTTGGACTAGAATATTATTTTAAACCGATTTTGCCACCAGAAAACTTGCGTCTGTGGTTCCAGGTCCGAGCGAATGGTTTGCCCTTAAAAAGTAGATTAAAAGTATTTGAAAGAAATGCTCAGGGCCCGAGATCATGTTATACTTGTTCTCTATGTGGTATGGAGGAAGAAAATTTGCTTCAAGAAAAACAAAGAATGAACTTGCAAAGATGATCAAGTTAGAAATAACTTTTATTTGAACAATGCCATAACGTGATGAGATTTGATTATGAAATTTGGCACTTCGCATCGATATTTCAGTTCCAAAGTTTTATCAATTTGTTCTCAAAGGGAAATTACGCGGCGGGCATGAATGTAGACTTGCAGCTAAATTAAATATAGTCACTTCCTTTTTTCACATATGTTTATTGATATTGGTTTGATTTGTATTGTCTGTAGTAGAGTAGTAAATTGAGGAGCTCATTAAGGAGTTAATCAGACATAAGTTTTTAAAAATTTTGCCCCTTTGTTCAAAAAAGGAGATAATCGAATATTTAAACTACTAAAACAAAAATAATTACTTGTTAGTTTATTATCCTTGATAGGGATGTCTCTCGATTTCCTGATTCTCAAATTTTACTTCGTAATATGCACGTGTGCTCAAAAAAAATCTTATAAATTGTTCTACGGGGAAGTCATCGCAGCCAGTTTCCCAGTTCAGGTCTTTGCACTATTTCCTTATTTTCACAAATTTGATCACCCCCCCAATCCCCTTTTTAGAAATCCTACATAGACCAATCAGTTAAGTTGTACCTCAGAGATGGGACAGACGCAAACCACTTTGCCGGCTCACCAAGTTTCTTTCTGCTTTCGCCGTTATGAATAATACAAATTCGCACCATTATTCAGTGACTAACAAATATATACTGACCCACTAATGACAGAGTAAATGGGAGGAGCTGTTTGTACGCGCCAAGAATGTAGTGCCAAAAATCATAAGCCTTCATCTTACTGTTATATTATCTATATTATTGTTGCCACCTTGGCCTAGAAGAATTTACTGAATGTGAGAGGAAAAATTTACTAATTCGCATCTGTTTTTACTAAATGCTCAAAAAAATATTTTGCGCGTGCGGCGATAGTCGCCGCACGCGCACCTTCAAGCATCGATTTTTCCTATAGGAGGATAATCAATAGGATTTTCACGAATCTGTTTTCCTTTTTTCTTCTTTTTTTTCCTCTTTTCTCTGTCTGTTTCTCTTTTCTTTCGTTTTCCTTCAAATAAACCTACTGCTGTCGCTTGTCGCTCGAATATTATTTAATATTTTTTTAATTAAAACTACAGATGTCACTGCATAGGCTGTTCGATTCGTTGGAGTGACGGGAAGTGGAGTATTTCTTTTCCCTGAAAAGTCGGGAGCTACTTCTGATTGGTTGAGGGTAAGAGCGAGCTTGCGCAGTACAGAAGCAATATCCACCTTGAAGGGTCTCTTTTTTATGACTCCTTCATAAGTCTATTATAGACTATTTTCGTTCGATGGGGTTCGGTAAAAACAGTCGGAGAAGGAGAATCAACAACCTGCTGGGAATTTTCACCAGTCGGGAAACTACTGTCCTGTTTGATCAAATCACTTCTTGAAGACCTGACCGAGCCGGACAACAGTTATTCTTTTGCGCCTGCAAGCAGTGAATTCAAAAAGGCAGCTATTGTCTCACCACTCCTACAGTATCTTGTTGAGGGAAAAGATTCTACCAGAAGCTGATTGCGAGCAACACCCTACCTAGTAACCCTTGTCAGTACTTGACGGCTTTTTCTTGCCATCTTTTTACGGGATGCTGTCCTGGCACCTATGAAGCACTCCAGAACCTCAAATGCATTAACCCTTATGTTGTTTTGTGCAGCTCTGTACATTACACAGTAATATATCGTCTGAGTAGACTGTAGTATACTGCTACTGGTAGTTTTTGGTGCCTGACAAACAAAAAACTGCCGTCAAGACAAAACTTCAGATGGTTCTAGAATTGTTTTGAGCCGGATACCTCTTTTTGATGAGGAACATCCGGCATAAAACTATTTATCTTTCAACCCACACATTACCATCCTTATAGAAACTTTATCAATTAAGATTATTATCTTCTTGAGATCAGTTGTTAGAACAAACCACAAATCAGTTTTAGCAAGCATATGAAAATCTTTGAATACAGCATAAAAAAAATAATGATATATCCTTTCTGGTGGTTTTCATGGAGACGAAAAAAATTCCAACGTCCCAGATGATATGAAATAGGCGCATCCAGACATGCAGTGCAAACAGGCGCAAAGTAGTAAATGTGGCAACTATTTTCTGGTAACCAAGCGGTCCAAGCCTCCCTCGAAGGAAAAAGTGGTAGACACTTTTACATCCAGCTGTATGCCTCGACGAACCTTCATCCACATTCATAAATTTCAACAAGGTTGCTCGCTTTGTAAGTGCTCCAAGAAATAATCGGAGAAAAAAGAAATAATCTGAACTATTCACCAATGTCCAAAAAATCTATAACCTCCTCCTGAACAGTTAAAAAAGTTTCTCTTGGTTTCCACCTTGAGATTCGTGACACTAACTGCTGCAGTACGGACCAAATCTCTACTCTCCCTTTTTCAATTTCTCTTCGCACCATTTGTTTTGTGTGCATCATCGCACCAACAGTTTCCTTCTTTAGCCTATTCCGAGGCTTTTTCTTCACGTTTGATAAAACTGAGGCCTGCCGTTCTGACTCAACAAGCGAACTGGGGAGACATCATAGTTGCAACATAAATTCTCATATATCATCAAACATCGGTTCCCCCCTTTCATCTTTCACCAACCGCAAATTTTTCCAGAACATATCAGGTTAAAAAAATGTCAATAAGTCTATTTTTCACAAAGTATTTCCTAGACTCTAATTCTAACCCCTGCACATCAAGGATGTCTGTTTTTCCCTCTATTCCCCAATCACTATTTCCCAACAAATTTGGAAATTGAACCATGAGGGGTACGAGTGTTCGGACTGAACCACTCAAAGCAACGGCAGGATCGATGCACTCGAGGTTCTGGAGCGTTTCATCTTCGCTGTCTAACATCTTGGCAATCAGCCTGCAGAGCTCTACATAATACAACCTGCAGTTTTTTCGGAATTCGGCAAGCTTCAGCAGAAAACGACTGTCACAAATGACACCTATTTTTTGGTCCGAGGTTCAATTCTCTCAGAGGAAGTACTACACTCTGGAGTGTCTCATACTCCAGGGAGAGTTTCAAAACTCCCTCATGTGCAGCCTTTTCTATCACAATGAGTTTCGCAAAGCACTTCAATAGCGAGGTAAATGTAGCTCTGGTGCTATTCAGGATACTGTGGACGCGAACTGCTCTGCTCTGAAACTCCAGATTGAGCTCATTGATCTTCTTCAGTGTAAAAGACAGAAAATATATATACTTAGCAGAAGGGATTGTTCATGAAACGGTAAATCGGTCTTGCCTTCTCCCGAATAGCCCTATCAACGTTGTTAGATTGATCACCAGGAACATAACCAAGACACTCCACTGCGTCAAATCCTGTAAACTGCTGCGTCCAGAGACAGCCATTGTGTTGCACTGAGTAGTCATCAGCCTGTGTTTGGCAATACTTGTAAACTCTTGAAACTGTTCATACATCTTGACCCGTTTTAGACAAAAACCAACATAGTTGTCTCTAATAAAGTCTTCCACGCTTGCAGGTAAGAGTTTTGAAGCGTGAGAAGAGCAAAGTGCCAAGGAGTGACTAGAACAGCCTAAGGTAAACAGATGAGACACCTGTTCTTTGAGTATATAATAATAGCTTCCAATACAAATTTTTGGCAATAAGTTAAAAACTTATCATTTATTGCCAATAATGTCTTTTTCTTCTTAAAATTGCATGCCTTGCAGGAGCCATGTCACAGGTATTATTTCAAACTTGAAAAAAAAGTGTATATAAAACTCTCCAGGTAGAATTTTCTAACCTTTCAAGTCATTTTTCAGGGTCAAGCACCCCTTGGAGCTATCTATTCCTAGTATAATCGCAATCAGCAGGTTCAATACGACTGGAAACTGATTTCAGATTGCATAAAACAGATGTGGCATGACTACAGAGGACCTAAAAATAAGCGTATTTTTGTCAGTTGGCACCTGGACTACAGGCTATATTGATTCCCTATATTTGAACCGTTTTTCCATGCACATCACAATAACAGGCCTAATGTGTGTTTTACCTACATTTGGAGGAAACAGCCATTAGAGAAACCAGTCAATTTTTGTTTTTATAGGATTCAATAGTATGTGGTTTCTGTCCACACATTAGAAAATAACACAGAACACTTCATGGGTCAGTTTTTCCTCCCCCGTGAGGACTTACCACACCAGTGGGTGCTGTACATCCTTTTTTGTTCAGTTTTCACCCCTTTTGAGCAAAACCTGACCATGCATCCTTGTGCTTCGAACACATCTATCATTGTATTCAAAACTGTCATTAAAAATAAATTACTGACTGAGGAATTGATTCCTCAATAAAAACAAAATTTTTTGGTTGTATCCTCACTTCATATTTTCAAAGCTTCACCTTCACACAACATACTGATGGTGATGAAGAGATGGGACGGACTGAAATTGAAGCCACAGAATAAAGAATATTAATTCAGACACAGAAATTTTTTTTTAACAGAATGAAACTTGGCACAGAAATCATTAAACATTGTTTTTTTATATTTCTGGCAAATTTACCAAAAAAAAAACTTACTAAATTTACCAAATGTTTACTAAATTTGACTTGGATTTACTAAATTTACTAACTCGGGTCGGTTTTTACTAAATTTAGTCAAATTCTACTAAACGTGGCAACACAGATCTATATACAGTGTTTTCGGCCTGCCGTCTAGGGCTAAACGGAAAGCAGGTTGTCCTCGTCTGGGGTGGGAGGATGTCATAAAGAAAGATTTAAAGGAAATGATAACTTTATGGCAGGGTGTAAAGAGGGAGACTTTGTACGTATCTGTGTTAACCTCAAGCGGCATGGTGCTGCGGTGAGTTGTTAGTAGTAGTAGTTAGTTTTGCTTACAGGACTGAAATCAGATAGAGAAAACAAGATACGCGCTATGAGATTAGGCATCAAGGGTCTTACCAAATATAATAATCACTTCTGTCGCTTTGCCGTTCTAGTTCCGCACTTAAAGAGGCCACATATAGCTTGATATATCTTTCTTCTCCAGTGTACAAAAGTTTTCTGGTTAGTCCTTCTTTTAATTGGCGTTATTTGTCATACCCCAGGAAAAGTAAAAAAAAAATTCCGGTTTAGTAATAAATAAAGCATCGATTTATATCTCTGTCTTTTTATTAGATTTTCAGAATCACTCCCAGTAGAGCTGGGAGCTTTTTCGATTTTTTTTTATGCAACTTTGAATTTATTTATTTTCCAAATACCTTTGTTAGATTCCATCGATTTCATGCAGTATACGTATTTGATTACATGTCTGTTTTCACAAGCTGTTGTGTCAGTTTGAGATTTTGTCAACTGATAAGCTTTTGTATTGGTTTCGAGTGGTTTGTATTGGATTGCATTAATTAAAAAAAAAACAAAGTTTTCCCGAGGGGAGTAAAGAGCGAAGTTGAAACTTAAAACGAACACAAATTATTACTTCAAAGCCTATCTAACAGATATCAATAAAACTAATGCAAATAAATCAACTGGTGATATTTTCCTATGTTTGTAGGATTACAGAAAACTAGCGCTTTAACTGAAAACACAAAACAATATAGGAGTTTTGGTACGGTAAAAGTAAACCTTTTAAGGGCACTTTCAACAGTATAAAAGTAAAGCATTTGTTGATTGTTGTTTTATTTATTTTTTTTGTTTAATTTGGCATCACTCCTGCACAATGAGCTCAGTTCAATGCAACAGAAATTTGCCTTTAGGCTTAGGGATTTATTTGACCTGTCCCTAAATAAAAAGCCACTCAATACTCAGACATGAATGAAAATTTTCAAAAAAAGATCATTTCTTGTGTAGGTACGATAAATGGTATTAAAAACTAAGTTTGTTTTTATTAAAAAAAAAATTCCTACATTCTCCAACAGAACTGTTTTAATTTGTCTTTCTTCCTCGTTGGCTGAAAAATCTTAGGTAAGGAGAAAATATTATGGCGGAATTGTCCAATAAATAATTTGAATAAGCAAGTATAACAATGAGTAATCCTTCTTTTTATATACAACTTTGAGTGGTTCCAGAATAATAAACCTACACTTCTCCAACCACTTAGTGGCAAGGGGTCGGGGTCAGGGGCGTAATTTGTTATGAGGCAGAGGGGACAACTTCCGCTCCCAGACCTCAGTTTTCCTCCATTCCCCAGTTTGCCCCACCCCCCACCCAACCCAGCTGAAATTTAGTTTCTCGAAAAATGTTGTCAAAACTAAGATAAGCCTGCCTAATTCAAGCATCCACTGAAACAGGTCAGTTTTCTTTAGTACATCTTTACCTTTTTTATTACTATTAATTAAAAAAAACTTTTTCCGCAAAACAAGTTTTTCAAAGAAAAGTAAAGAACTCCATTAAACAAAAAATGAGCAAAAATAAAATCAAATAATCTACCAAGCATGAAACTACCACAAATCAGCATTGACAAATAAATGAAACCCAAAACGAACAGAAATTACAATAAATAACCGAGTCAAACTCAAAACGAGCAGAAATTAACATAAGTGGGGCTCAAAACCTCTATGCCTTCCCAAGGCCAGAACAAAATTTGCGCTTTACTGTAAAAAATACAAATGAATGTGCATTGTCAGTTTAATATACATATACTGATATTTAGTAATCAAAATGTTTTAATATTATTTGATTTATTAAAGTTATAAAAGTAAAAACATTTATATTTTTTCAGTAAAGTGCAAATTTTGTTCTGGCCTTGGGAAGGCATAGGGGTTTTGAGCCCAACTTATGTTAATTTCTGCTCGTTTTGAGTTTGACTCGGTTATTTATTGTAATTTCTGTTCGTTTTGGGTTTCATTTATTCATCGATGCTGATTTGTGGTAGTTTCATGCTTGGTAGATTATTTGATTTTATTTTTGCTCATTTTTTGTTTAATGGAGTTCTTTAATTTTCTTTGAAAAACTTGTTTTGCGGAAAAAGTTTTTTTAATTAATAGTAATAAAAAAGGTAAAGATGTACTAAAGAAAACTGACCTGTTTCAGTGGATGCTTGAATTAGGCAGGCTTATCTTAGTTTTGACAACATTTTTCGAGAAACTAAATTTCAGCTGGGTTTCAAATTTCAGCTTGGATGTTTGGGGAAATGGTGGGCGTGAGAGGGGGGTTAGTTGCCCTCCAATCTTCGACTAATAAAAAGGACACTAGCCCTTTGAATTTCCGAACAAATGAGCCTTTTTTTGAAGTTTCAACGACAACGCCTTCTATAAAAACCTTATATGCCCTCAGGGCATAACTTACAACACTTGCCCTGAGGGCTGTGGGGGAGTTTCCTCCTCTAAAACATCATTTCTATCTGGAAATCAACTAGGCTGAACAAAATGGCTATCTCAAAATTTTGGTTGGATGTGTTTCGGGAAATGGTGGGTGTGGACAGGGTGTTAGTCACCTTCCAATCACTTTCGACTATTAAAAAGGGCACAAGCCACTCCAATTTCCAATTGAATGAACCCTTTCCGAAGTTTTTACGACAACTTCTTCGATACGAAGTGCCCTGCTCTAAAGGAAAAAAATAAATAAATAATACATTGTGCCAACATCGTTCTTATATGCCCCCAGGGCATAACTTAAAACCCTTGCCCTGAGGGTTGTGGGGGAGTGTCCTCCTCAAAAATGTCGTTGCAAACCATGAACTGGATGACCTCTATTCCCTTTTGAATCAAAATGCTTGAGAAAATACCTTCCTGGGACAAGCTTTAAAAATTAGTGCATCACATTTACAAAAACTGTGAAATTATCTGAAAATGATCGTATAGAAGGGAGAAAACCATATTTGAAAAAACAACACCCAAGCAAGAATCGAATGCAAAAGACTCTACTTCAAAGTTGAACGCTATACCCACAGGTCCACGCATCTAATAATCCGATCTGATATATTAGTGAATGTAACTTAATTGCGTAGCTTATTAAAGGGGCTTGGAGGAGGAATACACAAGAGGTGTTCTTGCAAACCTCCAGTTACGGGTTTTGGATCATAATTAATACAATATGGTTTCGTTTTATACTTTCAAGCTTTCCTACTTAAGAAGTGACATCAAAAGTACTATTTTTAGTGCTATATCACACTTATGGATGGTAGAATTGATAAACATCAGGTAGATATGAGCAATAGCTTTCAAAATGAGTCATTAAACGTCACTCTAAAAAGTAGTGGTAGCCCTCTATCCCTAGCTTTTCCACTCGAGACATGACACCAAAAGGGCCCTTTTAGTGCCATTTGGAACTTGCTGATAGTTAATTTATAGGAAGGACGTAGATATGAGCAATATCTTTTACATGAGTTATTAAAAATCTGTCTTAGATAATTTCGGAGAACACGCTGCCTTTCCATGACGATAAAATAAAAGTTCAAAATAGGGATAAAATCCTTTTTAATAGACAGTGTATAATAAATTTCACAAAAAAAATTTTACTACTGATGACGGTCACTGCATATGTGACCGAAATATCTGGTATTTTTGTGAAATTTATTATACACTGTCTATTAAAAAGGATTTTATCCCAATTTTGAACTTTTATTTTAAAAATCTGTCTAGATGCCTGCGCTGCCAATACGCCCAATAACAATATGCCGATACCGATACAGTGTGTAGCCCTTTCCCCAGGGACTAAGGAGGGTCATATCATCACCAAAATCAAAAATATTTGACCTTTGAACCATATTGAACAAAATGGCTATCTCAAAATTGTGATTGGATGACTTTGGGAGGGGGGGGGGCTTCAGGGAGGGGAGGCTAGATGCCCTCCAATCTTTTTGGTCACAAGAAAATTTAATTTTCGTTCGAATGAGCTATTACACTATAATTATAATTATAAATTATAATACTATATTATAATTATAGTTATAATCATATATAGATATAATTATCATTTGTGTTGCATTTGCAATCCAGCTTTCTCCCCTTAATAAGGTAAAGAATGGGGTATATCTATGAAAGAGAGCTGTTTGATCGCTCTTTTCTTTAAATTGGCTTTATTGGGCATAATAATTGGCATTTTAATAGCGGTGCATATGTAAGGAGCCAAATGGTTCTATGTATTTTTTCCACCAAGGCCCTTCGCATAAAAGGATATGTCGTAAGAGCTATGAAGGGAACTCATTCGATTGAAAATTAATAGATCTAGTGCCCTTTTTAAGATTCCCCCTTGCTTTCAGCAGCCCCATCCTACACTTCTTATTTTCCAAAAGACACCTGATAAAAATTTGAGATAGCCATTGTGTTCATCATAGTTGAAATGTCAAATTCCACTACTACTAAGGCCAAGGGTATTAAGGTGAAAATTTCAGGGAATGTTGAAGGGAAGTTGAACTAAATCAAAATATATTATGTGCTTACAGGTTTTCAGATGGGAATATCAGTTATAACTTTGTGGATACCAGTAAAACTTTAGGAACGACTTAGAGCATTTAGTTGAAGCATAAAGAGGATGTTCAACTGACCCAAAGGCAATATGTACATATTACTACCATCGCTACTGCTACTTCTTACCGCTACTACTACGTCTACTCCTACTACTATAGCTGCCGCAACAACTAATAAGGCTAAGGGAATTAATTTGAACATTTCAGGGATTTTTAAACCGAATCAAAAGTCGCTTTGTGCATGTAGGTTATTCAAAGGGAAAATTTACAATATTTTAGGAATGGCTTAGAATATCAAGTTGAAACATTTGCGGCAAGTTGAGAGGGATGTTGGACTAACAAAAGCTACTATGCGCATGCTACCAATATTGCTACTACTACTACAGCTGCAACTACCTCTACTACTACTGAGGCTCAGGGTATTAAAGGAAAACTTTCAAATAATATTTAGAGGGACGTTGAACTAAATCTAAGGCATGTTGCTTCTGCCTCCTATAAAAGAATTATACCTGCTGACCGACTAAAGTGGATACCAGTTTCCTGTGGAAACAAACTCCATCTTTTTAGGTCGTTTTTGAAAAGAAAATAGTGAATTCTACCGTTAAGGGTGAGAAATTGTAAGATTTTGCACTACAAATGTCAGAAAAAGATTGTCTAGATTTAAAGCCTACGGTGTTTTAGACCTTTTGCTCAAATAATGGCTGTAAAATATGGTGACTGCATCTTATACAAAATATCTCACTAGGACTTATCTCAAAGAACTTGGACATTTTTGTCAACAAGCCTGACTTATTTTTGTTAACTTGACATTCAAAATCATCTTGACACA
This sequence comes from Artemia sp. Kazakhstan ARC1039, assembly GCA_029168905.1. Classification (NCBI taxonomy): domain Eukaryota; kingdom Metazoa; phylum Arthropoda; class Branchiopoda; order Anostraca; family Artemiidae; genus Artemia; species Artemia sp. Kazakhstan ARC1039. Next base: position 17,891 of record JAQQPU010004282.1, on the reverse strand, counting down.
TCTTTGAAACTTTGTTAGAATCTGCGTGTATAGTTTCTGGCTATATTTTCGTGTTGTTTATATTTCCGTTCCTAAAATGAATGAGGCTCTTCGATATGGATAGCCCAACGACTCAATTTTGGTAAAGTCACCACAAAAGAGGTACACAAGTGACAAACAAAACATAAGCAATACATCTATCTAAAAAATTGTATTTGGAATAAATTAAAGCGAAAGACGATGTTTTATTGAAGCAAAAAAAAAAAACGAATACAAAACAAGAGATCAGTATATTGGACTCGTCAAATATGATAATAATAATTAGCATCACCAAGAACCAACAGTTACAATTGCGAATTAAGACCCCAGACACATAATTTACATCTCGACCAGAATACGTACATAAAACCAACATAAGAATGATGAATATTTGACTGTTTCATTTCAAATACTGCAAGAAATACTTTTATCAGGTTGGCATTTTATAAGACTCAAGTCTACAAGACCCATAAAATAGATTTCAATCAGGATAAGCATTCGACTCAGTCGCCTAACAACCAGGTTTGAAAGGGTTGTAAATTTGGAAATTAAGAGCTGTCTTTCTTATCCATTACGAACTTTGTTCATCTGCTTTTACTCCGCGAGCAGAAAATGTATTATCTATTTTGAAGATAAAGACATCTCCCAGGTATTTTTCAACCATCATCACTTGCGTGCCTTGAATTAATTTATGAAAATCTAACTATGTTAAAAACATATTCACTTATAAAATAATTGTTATTTTTATATCATTTTTTCCGAGGCCAAATGATTTGTTTATATTTGGTTCCAGTAAAAGCCTCTAAGATTAGTTAAACCAGAAGGCCTTATTTGAGAATGGGTGCCAGGGTCTATGTGCCAAATCGTGCGTAAGGATTTTTTTTTAGACAGTAATAGCAGAACAGTGTATTTTTAGGAGAGGTGGGAGTTGGGTCGTCAAACCTGGTGCAACCCTGAATACAGCATTCAAATCCGTAAGTGTTCTTCTTGTTAACAGTAAGAAAACTTGTAAGACATAGTACTCATCATCATTGCAGGTAACTAGCCTCAATATTCATCAAAATGGGTAAATTAAAAAAGAAAAAGCATATCATAAAAAGCCACAATACAAGAATAAACACACAGCTAGTTGAAAAAAGTAGCTTCTTGCGTAGAAACTAATAACATGGTCACTCCTAATGTCAATCGCTAATATTGTGAATATGTTTTTTTAATTTAAGCATATAACTACACAAGTTGAATTTAGACTTAACTTTAGATTAAGCTTAAAAATATGGCTAAATTATTGCTTATCTAAAAACTTTTCATTCATACAGCACCACGTTCTATAGATTGCACCCATAAGGAAACATAAACAAATACATAAAAACACAAAGATACAAGCCATACACTATACGAAACTATACCTCATACATACTGTAGCATTTTACATGTATTGTACATACCCATATCTTTATCAGAAACCATTTTTATTTTAAATAGGATGTACCCGTTATGGAAAAACTGATTAATATAGCAATATTTGTAGCAGCGTCATTAAAGCAGTCACAATACTGATTGTCATAATGCAAATTCAGCTCATTATCAATGCGACCATCAATGTGTCCAGTGTGAGTTTCAAACCAAATTGATTTCAACGTGTGAAGAAGTGCTTTTCAAAAAATGTTGGTCATTCTGTTAGTGTAGGTCCACCTTATACATTACTTGGAGGCCTAAGATTGTCATATTTAGAAAGTGCTAAAGATCACATGCAGTTATAGATTCTCAGACAGTATTTCTTCGAGTAAGTAACATTTCGACAGATCTCTGCCGTCATCACTAGATTGGAAAAAAAGCAAAAAAATAATGATGATGCGGCAGAAAATCGGTCGAAATATTCCTTAACTGAACAGTTGATGCTGAAAAACCATACCTATTGGGACAATCTATTGCATAGCTATAAGATACAAAAAAAAAATGACTTGAATCGATCGATTCATCGATCGATTGAGCAACGTGTTTGAAAATATGAGCGAAAAATCTCAAACGGACAAAAAAAATTAGTTTTTTTTATTTTCCGTAGCTGATTTGTCCCAATAAAATATGGAAATTTTGTGCTTGTAATGATGTCAAAGTAGCAACCCAGCATCAATATAAAAACTAGGAAATCGGTCAAGATATGTCTTAATTGAACAGTTGATGCTGAAAAACCATAGCTATAGGGACAATCCATTGCATAGCTATCGGATACAAAGAAAAAATGTAAGAATCAAAAATTGTAATTTTCATCTCTTTTCAAAGAGAAAAGGCAATAAATTTTGTAAGACAAGAAACCTCAACAGCATATTGAGGACCCAAAAAGATATTGGAAAAGTGTTTAAACGGACAAATTTTTTTTTTCGTAGCTGATTTGTCCCAATAAAATATGAAAATTTTGTGCTAGTAATAATGTCAAAGTGGCAACCCAGCATCAATTTACAAACTATCATGAAAAGTATTATCAAATGGCGACGGATTAAAAATTCTATGGGTTCAATGAAACAAAGTACATAATATTTTATTGAATGTGTAAACTTCTAAAACATTTTAAAAAATAGAATGACCAACTTAACCTTTGATAGATGTCTTTTCAACAGTGGACATTCCGTAGGGATTAAACTTTCTACTATTGAAGATATCTGTTAGTGAATGCATTTCTTTTTTGCTATATATATAAGTAAAAAAAAAAAGAAAAAACAGTTTTTGACATTTTGATTGATACATTGTATGCTATACGCTAAATGCTGGGTTCACCATACGTAATTTCATTTTCCTAAAAGTATCTCATGAGGGAAAAATGAAACACAGGGGTAAGTTTATCCGGGAAATAAATTTGAATCTTTATACCTCTATATTTGTACTTAATAGGTGAAAGTACATATGTAAACTGTTTATGAGACTTGCAACATGAAGAACGGTTGATGAGACAAAACGAAGTGCACAGGATATTCAGAGTTTATTAGATTCTTAAATGGTTTTTCACGAAAAAGAACCCAATTAATCTTTCAATATGTTCTAATACATTTTCAAATTCTAGAACATGTTTTCGACAGTCATCATCCTTTACATAATACATTTTCTATATTTTAATCAGAGGGTATGATAATATACCGGTTACAAAAGCCTAGAAAATGGCTTTCGCTTTAAATTAATACACTTTGACTTACAGTGTACCAATATTGAATCAAACCATTTTAAAGAGCGAGGATTTCGAAAATGTTCTATTTTTACATAAACGATAATGCCTTCCAATTTTTATTTGTTTCACGTTAAATAACTTCAGTAAACTATTTACTACTATATATTAAAACCCCAAAACCCAAAAGTAACTGACAAAAATTTACCAATTACTAGTGATGAAAAAATAAGAATTATTATAGTAGCGGTCAGATGGCAGTCCGTTGACAACAGATAGATCACGAGTCACTGAAAAAGGCTTAAGAATGAACCTAGCAGATTTTTAGAATATTCTGAGGGAAGCACCGGTAACAACAGCTATATTAAAACAAAATTTCCTGTTAAAACTTCCCCTTTCATTCATCCATTTAATAAAATTCCAGAAT
>JAQQPU010004281.1:31966-49624 GCA_029168905.1 Artemia sp. Kazakhstan ARC1039 | reverse complement strand
GGACATTAAGAAAGGAACTTGCTCTGAAATGTCTTTTGAAATGTATTTCTTGGTGTTGAGGTATCCAAAAATCTGTAAAGTATAGTTCTGGGTGAAAAGGATGGGTACTTCAAGTTGGAAAGTGGGTTTAGAATGGACATTAAGAAAGGAACTTGCTCTGAAATGCCTTTTGAAAGGTATTTCTTGGTTTTGATGTATCCAAAAAGCTGTAAAGTTGTGGGTGAAAAAGAAGGATGCTTCAACTTGTAAAATGGGTTTAGAAGGGACATGTAAAGTAAAGTTGTGGGTGAAAAGGATGGGAACTTCAACTTGTAAAATGGGTTTAGGATGGTCATTATGAAAAGAACTTATTCTGAAATGCCCTTTGAAAAGTATTGCTTGGTGTTGGAGCATTCAAAAAGCTGTAAAGTAAAGTTGTGGGTGTAAAGGATGGGTACTTCAACTTCTAAAATGGGTTTAGGAATGAAATTAAGAAAATAACTGGTTCTGAAATGCCTTTGAAAAGTATTGCTTGGTGTTGGAGCATTCAAAAAGCTGTAAAGTAATAATGTGGGTGAAAAGGATGGATACTTCAACTTGTAAAATGGGTTTAGGAAGGACATTAAGGAAAGAACTTGTTCTGAAATGTCTTTTGAAAAGTATTGCTTGGTGTTGGAGCATTCAAAAATCTGTAAAGTAAAGTTGCGTGTGAAAAGGATGGGGTACTTCAACTTGTAAAATGGGTTTAGGAAGGACAATAAGAAAAGAACTTGTTCTTAAATGCCCTTTGAAAAGTATTGCTTGGTGTTGGAGCATTCAAAAAGCTGTAAAGTAAAGTTGTGTGTAATAAGGACGGGTACTTCAACTTGTAAAATGGGTTTAGGAGGGACATTAAGAAAAGAACTGGTTTTGAAATGCCTTTGAAAAGTATTGCTTGGTGTTGGAGCATTCAAAAAAGCAGTATAGTAAAGTTGTGATGCCTTTGAAAAGTATAGTAAAGTTGTGGGTGAAAAGGATGGGTACTTCAACTTGTAAAATGGGTTTAGGATGGACATTAAGAAAATAACTTGTTCTTAAAAGATATAATAAAGCCTTAAAAAAGTATTAAAAAATGGGGGCTCAGGGGCCTTTGGGGGTCCGGGGGACCCTTGGGGGTCGGGTGGTCCTTTGAGGACCAGGGGCTTCCTTCGGGGTTGGGGTATGGGATCGGAGCCCTTTGGGGCTGGGGTAGAGGACCTCACGACACTGTTCAAATGGAACTTGTGTATTATAACGACCACAGAGTTTCACCCTCAAATTCTCTTCTAAAACCTCTTCTAAAATCATCTTTTAAAATGTCTCTAACTGTTTCGCCGAAATAATTCCCTAAAATTTCTAAAACGGTTTCGCCCAAATAACTCCTAATCGTAATTTCAGCGTGTTCCTTTCGTTTTTGGCATCCCTGCGCTGTCATATTTCAAATTACTAGGAAACCCTTTCCCGTGTTAATCTATTCATCTCTAAGATGTTTCTTGGAGAACTGTTTCCATGGCGAAGTTTTATTGATATCTTTTGGAGTTCGACCAGTAGAATTGTTTCCGGGGCAAAGTTTTTATTAATGACTTGGGTCTATTCCTGGAAAATTGTTTCTGTGCGAAGTTTTTTAATGTCTGACAGATGATGTCATGGTTGAATGATTTGTCAAGAAAGGGGAATTAATTTGTTGTTTCTGAGGGGAATTATTGATTCACGAAAGGGGAATTGAGGTCATTGATCTAACTGTTTCCTAATTCCTGGACGGCATAACATTCGCCCTAGCGTGCACTTGGCCAAAAAAACAACAACCATAAGATCTTGAAAGAAGAGGTCATTGCCTTTTGTACCCGTTAGACTCAATAATCCAGAAAACATCCATCAAAGTGAGAAAGTTCCTGTTTTTTCATTCTCACTGACAAAAACACGTGATCTAACTGTTTCCTAATTCCAGGACACCTTGACATTCGCCCCGAGCATGCACATTGCCAAAACAACAACAACATCAAATAAATCGACCTTTGGAAATTTAGGTCATTGACCCACTTCGATTATGCAATCATTCTCCCTGGGGATTCCATGCCCATATTTGATGTGCTGACAGAATTAGACTAGATTGTAGATGGCTGCAGGGATGAGGGGTCGCGCTGGTACCCCCCTCTCTACTGCCCTCTATTTCCCAGACACCTTCAATAAAAATTTTGAGATAGCCATTTTGTTTAATGTAGTTGAAAGTTCTAGAAATTAGGTCTTGGAGGATGATAACCACCCTCACAGCCCTTAGGTTAAGGGTTGTATTTTATGTCCTAGGAGCATATAAGGTGTTAATAGCAAGCGTTGTCGTAGAAACTCAAAAAGGGCTCACTCGATTGAAAATAGAAGAGCCTATGACCCTTTTTAATAGTCAAAAATGACTGGAAGGCTTGAAATTCTTATAGAGGCTCATTTGATTGAAAAAAGAAAGGGTTGATACCCTTTTTAATAGTTGAAAGTGATTGGAGGGAAACTACTTCCCCTCCCACGCCCACCCTCCTATTTGACTTTATGTTTAAAAACTAAACGTTGCCATAAGATTAAATCAAAATGCACTGTGTTAAATACTAATTCCCAATAGGGCATCTCAGCAGTATCCCAAAAACGACTGAGGATATTATGTTCTAACTTTCGGGGCTGCTTCTGCTCTTAAAATTCAACCAAATCAAAATAGCGTAAGTGTATCCAAGCTATCAAAGAAAGTAAACAGATTTTTTTTGCGAATTGTATCAAGTTTTCCATTTCAGGTCAACTAGAGGAGGTATGAAACTAAATTAAACACTACTATTTGTGTCCAGATTTTTAAGAGGGTGTATGTTGTTAAAAATTGCCAACAATTTTTCTCCATCATATAAATAGCAGGTCAAACTATAAATTGTTAAAAAAAAACAAAAAGATTTAAAGTATTATTTTCTTTTTCTCTGAAGAGACTATGTCAAATGTAAAACGAACAGAGAACTCCATTACACAAAAAAATTAGCAAAAATAAAATCAAATAATCTACCAAGCGTAAAACTACCACAAATCAGCATTGATAAATAAATGAAACCCAAAACAAACATAAATTACAATAAATAACCGAGTCAAACTCAAAACGGGCAGAAATTAACTACAAAAAAAATAAAAACGAAATAAAATACAAATGAATGTACATTGTCAGTTTAATGTACATATACTGATATTTAGCAATCAAAATGTTAATATTATTTGATTTATTAAAGTTATAAAAGTAAAAATATTTACATTTTTTTCAGTAAAGTGCAAATTATGTTCTGGCCAAGGGAAGGCATAGGGGGTTTTGAGCCTAACTTATGTTAATTTCTGCTCGTTTTGAATTTGACTCGGTTATTCATTGTGATTTCAGTTCGTTTTGGGTTTCGTTTATTTATGGATGCTGATGTGTGGTAGTTTCACGCTTGGTAGATTATTGGATTTGATTTTTGCTCATTTTTTGGTTAATGGAGTTCTTTACTTTTATTTGAAAAATTGATTTTGCGGAAAAAGTTTTTTAATTAATAATACCAAATGACCACCAAGCTTTGCTTGGTTTCTGGCACTTGGCACGAAGCAGGTTTTTGTATATGTTATTGACGCTATAACTTGTGTTCTAACCGCAGATATAATGTGAACTTCTTTTCCAGGTTTTTCCCAAGCTAATATTTATGCTTAATTACTTTGTTATATAATTTAGTAAGGCCAGAGCGTGTTTCGTTGTGCCTACCCACTAAATTATCTAAATAATCCATTTGTATAATTGTCTTTTTTCTACAGTTCCAAGTCATGGGGCAGCAATTCAGTATTCTCAATTGAAATCAAATTTTAGTGCAGATTCAATTCCTCCTTCCTGTTTAGTTAGTATTATGTAGTTTGTAAAATGGAGCTAATCCCCCAAGGTCATAACCAGTGGTGCTGATCTCCGTTTCGTTGCCCCTCATCCAGGAAGTGCAACGGGGGGGAGGGGGGCTGGGGGTCAGCCATCCAGTGCTTTTGCACACCCTTCTTGCTTATCGTCTCCAGATTTCCCCAGCTACCAATTTAGAGCTGGGTCGACACTGGCTGAGCTTACATTGTCACCACTGAACCCCGTACCAAACCAAATAACCGGCCATGTCAGGGATCAAACCCATGCCCGAACTCCTTCCTGTTTATCCTTCACTTAATTAAAAATTTTATAGGATTTGTATTCTCCTGAGGGGCTGTCGACAACCTTTTAATTTATTTTTCTTAATTCTTTGTCAAGTGACAATGAAATAACACGTTCCTTACATTGTAATTTTGACTTGCAAGATAATTCCCAAATACTTCCCCGACTTAATTACCACTGGATCTTGTATCCACAGGTATTTCAATATCATGGAAGTATTTTTTTTTTGATGATTTTTATTTTCCGGGGTCAGGATATACTTTGTAAACACTTCCTATTTTAGTGTATTAATTTTCAGAAAAAATTATCAAGGTGTTCGAAAAAAATTATTTGAAAAAAATATAACCATGCGTAAATAACTGTATATCAGCAGGCACCAGCGATTCGATTGGGCACTGACAACCGACACTTGACAGGCTCGTATATATTTGATTCTCAAATTACAAATTAGTATATTTATTGTGTTTGTATAGTTTCAAGTCAGTCGAAAGTCACCAATTTTACATCAATAAAAAAATTACGCGTGAATTCCTCTTTCCTCTTTATCCTTTAAGGAATTATTTATTTTACAGGTGTTGTTTCCTCCCTGCATTAATTGTGATTCTTGCTGTTTTTCTCGTCTAACCACAAATTTTATTTACAAATCGAAATCATTCTCGCTGTTGATTGTCTTCTAAACAGTAGTGGGGCAACAATTACTCCGAGCACAGCCCACCCTAGCTTTCAAGTGCAGCCCTATTCCTGTTCCATATAATTCAGGCGTATACCCTCTGACATCACTGCATCTCTGTTTCTAGTGGATAGCTGGTAAGATTCCGAGCGCATGCCCGGTTTGTAGGCAAAATTCCCGTCCTTGGTGCGGTTAGATGACACTCACCCTTTTGGATTTTCCATAGGATTTCTACGGCATGCCCTCTGACGTCACGACAGCCATAGGGAAAAGGGCATAGGATTTTAAACGCAGCTTTCTGACGTCATGTGACACATCCTTTTCCCCTGTTACTAGGTAAAATCATGCCTAGACACGTTCCCAGGTGGTTGAACTTTCCTGTGATGTTACTAGACACACCCCCAGGTACTAGAAATCCCCTGTGATGTTTTTATGCAAAATCGTGTTCAGACACACCCCCCAGATAGCTGAAATCCCCTGCATTCTTTCAAGACGAAAACATGTCTAGACACACCCTCCGGTGCTAGAAATCCCCTGTGTTGTTTCTATGCAAAATCATGGCTAGACATGTTTCCAGGTGGTTGAAACCCCCTGCACTGCTTTTCTAGGCAAAACATACCTCGCCAAAACATGCTATATATAGATTGGGTAAAGACATTCTCCTATCAGTCTCTTTCAAAAAGTTGACAAGTACACAAGCATCTTAAACAATGGATAATACACAAGAAAAAGTAAGCCCATTTTTCACTCTATCCCCTCTCCTAAAAAAAATCTTTATACACTGCTTTGTTTCAAAATATACTCTTTTTTCTACTCTGTAACCCCTCCTCCTTCTCCTACCATTTATTACCATTTAATTGATTCGAAAAAAGAATGATTTACTCAAAAAAGCGTCTTTTTCTCCTTCATGCGTTTAAAACCTTAGCATTCAACAAAATCTTCACACGCGATTTGCGGTCTAAACAGCGACACATGTGAATGCATTTCAAACAGAGTGGTTTTGTAAATAAATCCTATGGCACGCACATTAATCAACAAAACCTAAATTAAAAAAAAACAAGGGTGAGTCCTCTCAAAGGGTGTTTGGTAAACAATAGAGGGTTATTGTAAGGTTTGACGGCTTTTGCATAATTATAAGCTGAACTTTCTCTGGAAAATTAATGCCTAATACAGATATTTTAGGCCTTGAAATTGCGTGTATAAGGATGGGAAAATAAAAATATTTATTTTCTAGATAAAAATCTAGTTTTTAAACTGCTTATTGCATATAAATGGTAGAAGCTCATATGCATGCCTACGCTACAGACAAATTATTGTCTAGTATCTTTTTATCCTTTAGTGTCCGGTTTATTTTCCATTTTTAAAATTCCTGCGTATAAAGAAACGATTGTCTATTATTTCTAAGCCTATTTTCTACGCTTTCCTGGAAATTGTGACTTATTTAAAGGCGAAAAGAGGGATATTTCTTTGGGCAAAACTATTATTTCCAGTAAATTTTTATCAAGTTTTGCCTTCCTGAAATGACACAGGGCGGAACTTATAGAATTTAAGCTCTAATATACTTCTGTTTATTATTTCTAGATGGTAGAAATAGGATTTTTGGGTTCATTTCTAGCAAGGAGTGTCTTCTAAAAATAAGGGTATTTCTAAGTTTACTGGCTGGTTTCTCGTGAATTTTACAAAAAAGAGTGACTTATTTAAAGGTAGGAGGGGGCAATAGTGAAACTATGGTTTCCATGCTTTACCTTTTTGGAGAGGAAGGGATGGGGTCTATTTAAATGCTCTTATTTTTCGAATTCATGGATTTTATCTACTCCTTAGGTTTAAGAGGCCTTCATAAAAATCCTACCTTCACTAATTCTTCGGTAACATTATTATTATTGGTAACACTAAATTTTCCTTTCTTTCCAGATTTTTCCAGCCCTTGCTCCCCCCAACAAGTGAGCCATAGTGGGTGAAGTGACCCCTGTAAGGGCATCAGTAATCAGACATGCTCCTCCTTCCGGACGGTCATTGCCCGTACAACCCGTGGCCCTCCACCAAGAGAAACCAGACACTTCTAGGGCACTGTCGGTGCAACCGATGACCACTCAAATTGTAATGCCCGAAGCCTCTCACGCTCGTACCAGACCTTCAGTGCCAGTGCAAGCCCCTATGCAATCTGGCAGAAAATTTAAAAGAGAGTGGGCGGCTGCTCACACAATGGCGAACCCCGCTGCTCCAACCTCCCAAGTCCGTTACATAGCTGCCCCACCTGCCAATGATTGTGATGTCGCTGCTCCCTCCAACCTCCATCATGAGTTACCAGGACCATCCTGGCACCCAAGTGAAGCCAGAATTTTTAGATGTAAGGATTTTTACCTCTATTTTCTACCTGGTTATAGAAATATCTAACTATTTTTTCAACTTTTTTAGGCCTTTCTTTTCGCCATTTTTCAACACAGTAAAAGCTTGTCAGCGATATTAAAAGACATTTTCACTATTTTTTCTACCTAATAATAATATTTTTCACTAATTTCTAGTTTACTGTTAGATAGCCTTTCATCTCGCCATTTCAAGCTAATAATTTAATTTTTACCTGTTAAAGAAACTACATTTTTCTAATCTTTAATTTTTCCTATCATCTCATTTTCTCTGTGCTATGGAAATATCTGAAGAAAATCATTTTCAAATTTTTAGGCCTTTCTTTTCCTACCTTATAATTCCTACCTAGTAAAGACATTTCTCACACGTCTTTAAGCCCTTGAAGGAGTTTTTTATTTTTTTTTATCTTTAGTTTTCCCCTTGTTTTAATGACTCGGAAATAAGACTGTTTTAAACTTTTTTAGCCCATTCTTTTCACTATTTTTCAATAAAATACTAAAGTTTCAGATTATATCCCTACCCTACCTAGTTTTAAAAGACACTATCTTTCAGAAATTAGATTGTTCTTGGCCATTTTTTTCAACATAATAAATGCTTTTTGCCAGAAAATTAATCATCAAAATTGCCAGAACCAAACCCCCCTTCGGTGAAATTTGCAAGATTATTTTTTTAAAAGGGTGTAGCAGTAGTTTGGGCAAACCTTTCAATGCTGTATAATACATACAAAGGGTGTACTATGGAAGGGGCATTTCATTTATATCATTAGTGAAGACATAGGACGGCTTTACATTCCAATGAGTAGTGGAGGGCCTACAGTTCCAAGAGGGCATAGTACCCGTCAATAATGCTACGAGTAGTAGAGCTCTATGACTTTCATAACTGTTTTCTCTTTTTCATAGGACAAAATTTTCCAGTGAGCTAATATGCTCTTATTTTTCTAGGTTCACACAATACCAAAACCAGGACCCTTTATTGATATCTTGCCGCTGCCACCTCAATACCGCGATAATGTACAGGAAAGAGAAAACGAGGGGGGTTTAAGTGAAGGGGCGAGTCCGGTGAGTGTATTTGATTTAGACAGTTTTGTGAGGGATCTCCGCCTCGGTGTAGACTATGAATGGGTTGATCAATTACCAGTTAACGAGGTCAAGAGAGTGCTACAAGCACCCACCCCTCACAGTGATATGGAACTAAGTGGTGCTGGCTCATCCCCCTTGTTACCAGAGTTGTATTTAGCAGATACCACTTTGCACAATATACATGTATATAGTGCCGAGTTTTGTAACCCGTTTAATTCCCTGTCATGTGGTACTATTCAAACGGACCGCACACCTCTATGTCAGCATGATTCAGGCACTTCTCAAAAAATATTTACGGGAGGCGGGAGGGAGGTATTCTTTAAAAGCATCCATCACGTTTAAAATTGTTTTTTTAATGGAAGTTTGGGTGCTTTGTGCGACCACCCTATTCAAACAAGAATACAAACGTTACATCCCGACCTGTATAATTTTGTGGGTGTGCTTTCGGATTGGGTGGGTGAAATTTTTACTAAGATGGAGGGCTATAATGAAAATGGGAATGGTTTATTGGTTTTGTTTCTAGAAAAAATTGAATTAAATATCACTAAATTTAAAAGAGGATTTGCATTAAGAGGAGGGAGGGGGAAACCTGACTTTAAAAAATATAATAGTAATTTTAAAGGGTGTGAGGGTGTACAACACTTTCGTTTTGACACAGGTTTGGAGTGTTTCAAGTATTCCATCCTTGTCACGGGTCATAAGCCCCTGCAAAAGGACGCTAGTAAGACAGATTTAGACGAGTTGGCAGTAAATGAGAAAGAGGGTTCTGATTTTCCAAAAGTATATTTTAATGGTTTAAGGGGAATATATCCAGTAATGCATAAAGGGATTGATATTTTTGAAAAGGCAAATGAACATCTAAAAGTTGGGGTAACAGTTTTACAGTTTGATGAAGAATTTGAAGATGGGGAACTTACCGATAAAAAAGGGGTAGTTTATTCTGTAAGATCACCGTCCATTTACTCAGTGAAACACTGGGTATGGCTTGTCTACAAACCTGCCAAAGATCCCGAATCCATTGGACATTTCTTTCCTATCCCCAATATTAGTAGGGTTTTAAGTGAGTGTATGAAGGGACGTGGGGATACCTGTTATTACTACCCAATGTGTCTATCAAGATTCCGTAGTGAGTTAAAATCACTTGAGACACTGCAAGCGTCATGGGTACCAGTCTGTGGAAATGGTTTCAGGGGACAATGCCACCTTGAGGTTCAAAAGCTTTCAGAACACACTGTTGCCGAGCAACAAGGGGACATTAGTTCAAGTTCAAGTTCAAGTTCATTTAATTTCTCATTAAATCACTACAAGACAAAATAACACTTTTACAATATGAATCAATGGAAAACAAAATATTTACAGAGCGTGCCTACACAGTGAGTTATACTCGAAAACAGGCACCCTAAAAAAATAAAAGAAATAATAATAATAAAAACAAATGATGAAAAGAAATGATAACACACTAGATATACTGGGAAGAAAATGAAACACCACACTGAACCCACAGCCCACACCTCAAATCAATAAATTACCACATAATTAAATATTTATCAACAATAGCACCGGCCAACATGACTTCAAATAAATGAATATTTATCTATAATTACTTATTAGATATAGTTTGAATTTAGCTTTAGAAACTGGAATAGAAAAACGCGAATCTATATTACTTTCATAAACATTCCAGAACTTTATTATTGAATTTTTAGGAGAAAATCTGGATCTTTCAGTTCGGATTCTAGGGCAAGGTAATTTGGCTGAACTTCTTAAGCAATAATTATTCTGGACCAAAGAAACTAAAGAGAAGTTACTGGAATTTAAAGCCAATGGTAATAATTCTTTTATTTGTTTTAGTCTGAAAAGGACACAATTTGCAGTAAGGACTAGATCAACTGACAATATTCTTAAAAATGTATAAAGGCTCTTAGTAGGGGATTTATCGGGGAGGGAAGATGGGGAAGGAAGGAGTGCTTTTAACGTACGAAGGGCATTATTTTGAAGACGTTGAAGGGGATTAATAAGAGATTTGAAAGTATTTAAATAAGCAATTGGACAGTAATTAAAATAAGAATGGATTAGAGAATAATAAACTGACTTAAGAGCAGGGAAAGGGAGGTGGAATTTTAGATACCGCAGTAACCCCACATTCCTTCCTAGCTGCATCCTTAGCCTATCAAGATGAAGTTTCCAAGATAAATTTTCATCAACTGTTAGCCCTAGATACTTACAAGACTCCTTCCTGGCAATGGTAACTAGTTCTCCATTAAAACGGACAGATATTTGGGAAATCGACGGTACGGCATGAGAAATTCGAGAGAAGATGATAAAATGGGTCTTTGAAGAGTTTAACACCATGAGGTTTTCAGCAAACCACTGCAATAGCTTCTTTAGACCAAAACAGAGGTTTTCTCTGACGGATGATTCATCTGAACCTGTGACAGAATTAGCCGTGTCGTCTGCGAATAGTACAGCAATTCCATCATCGGTGATAGTGTCCAGAAGGTCATTGGCGCATATTAAAAATAGTAGTGGTCCAAGAATTGAACCTTGTGGTACTCCTACCTTTTCAGAACATGGCGTTTTTACCGATCTTACTGCACCTCCATCCACAAATTGATTCCGACCACTGAGGTAAGACTGGATGAGTAAGAGAGCATTACCTCTTATTCCGCAGTTCTCAAGCTTATCCAGAAGAATCAGATGAAAAATCGTGTCAAACGTTTTTTTTACATCCACAAATATTGTAGCTGGTATCACATCACGGTCCATCGCATCATTCAAAAATTGTAGCAAAACCATTATAGAATGTTCGGTTGAGTGCCCAGGCCTAAATCCAAACTGATACTTGTTGAAGAAGTTAGACCTAGTCAGATAATTCATCAGTCTGTTGTAGATGCAACGCTCCATAATTCTTGAAAAAGCAGAGAGAATAGAGATAGGGCGGTAGTTTGAAGGCAGCTTGGGGTCGCTACTTTTGTGGATGGGTATAACCTTCGCCGACTTGAAGACATTAGGAAAGATGCCATCTTTAAATGAAGAATTGACGATGTTTGCGATAACGCCGACATAGCAATCGATGGTCTTCTTTATGAGGTAATTTGACGACCCATCTGGACCTTCGGAGTGACCGTTTTTCATGGCTTGAACAATCTTCAGCAGTTCGTCTTCATTGACTGGCGACAGAAACATAGAGGAGCAAGACGACGAAGGTGGGTATTTTTTGTAATTATCCGTGACGACAGTTGAAAGGCCATAAGCTTCCTCTACGGTTGCTTCTCCAATGCATGCAAAAATTCATTTAACGTGTTGGCTACTTCTTGTTGGGATGTTGAAGATGTTCCATCAGGCTTGGTTATGGTCTCAGGAAACGTATTAGTTTTTTGTTTATACAGGCATTCATTTATCAGTGTCCATGTCTTCTTTGGCGATCCTTCTGCTTCTTGAAACTGCTTATGGTAGTAAGCCTGTTTAACTTTCCTGAGCAGGGTTGTCAGACTGTTTTTATAATTCTTGAAGTCCGTACCATGTACATCAGGATTATCAATATATTGCCTGAATAGCATATTTTTGTGTTCAATACTGGTTAGTAAGCTTTGGGTGATCCAAGGTTTTTTCGGGGTCGCATACCTGGAGCGCTTTTTCGAAAAGGGGCAGGCAGAGTCAAGGGCAGAAGAGAATTTCTCAATAAATAGGGTAGCCATTGCATCTGGGTTGGTTTCTTCATAAACTGAAGTCCAGTCGCTACAAGTCAATTTAGCTCTCAAATTTTGTAATGACTTATCATCAATACTCCTTCTTACTTTTATATTCGGGTTAGATTTCAGTCTATTTATCAAAAATTCACCAAGTAACATAGAGTGATCCGATTCATCAGTTAATACGATATAACTCGAATGTAGATTGAAATTCGTAAAAATGTTGTCAATAACTGATGCCGACTGTTCACTAATACGTGTTGGTATTCTTGCTGTTGGAACCAATCCGGCAGAAAAGCAAGTAGTTAGTAAATCTACAGGTAGAGATCTTAATTCTTGGGTCTCTCAACTCACCAGTCCCAAATCTATATTAAAATCACCCATAAAAACCACTTTATGGTTCTTAAAATTCATCCGTTGTGTTAGATCATTCAACTTACCAATAAAATTTGACGCACTTGATCCCGGTGGTCGATAAAACAAGCATAGGAATAGCTTCTCCTTACCAGACTTGATCTCAACCATTAAAAATTCAAACTCCATCTCTTGATACAAATCATTAAAATCCGTAATTTTATGGATAGGGAGATTCTGGTCAATAAACACGGCAAGTCCACCTTTCGAACGGGTAGACCTGTTTCTAGTAACTATCCTGTACCCAGATACACCAACCAAAGAACTATTACCATCACTAAGAAAAGTCTCACATAGTCCCAGAATACCAATACGATTACTATAAAGGAATGAGGATAGAAAATCTAAACTACTAAGCACTCCTCTACAATTCCAAAACGCGATACGGGAGGATTCTAACTGATTAAATGGAGGGATTTTTTCATTATTTATATATTTACTACGAGGAAAAGAGTGGATAAAAAGATCAGAAGATTCATCACCAGTTGATCCTACCAATTTAACTAATTCATTTAGGTCAAGTTGTTTTTTCTCAAAATCATGGAGCCGGTCCGATGTTCTCTCATTTAACAATTTATATCATAATAATATCATACACATAAAACTTACCAAAATCAATATGAAATGATAGGCTAATGAGTAAAAGGTGGTACCTCGGATAATTCCCAGCATGCGAGGAGTGAAAAAATGAGCAGAACGAGAACTTTTTTTGCACAACTAGAGCTAGACAGAAAAGAAGGAAAACATGAAAATAATCACACATAATAACAAGGTACAAAAAACACACTATGACGAGATCAATTCCAATCTCTTTTTTCACTCGCGGAATATAATAATAAATCAAAATCGATGTCACAACTAATTCATTAACTAATTTTGACGCTAGACCACGAAGACGAAGCAGATCCTTTAATTTCAAGCCATATGTCTATGCCTTTTTGACGAACCCGAGAAGACGTTATTTCGCCTTTCATTTTCATCTCACGTGCTTTGGCCAATAGCTCACTTCTTCGGATATTCAGTTCAGGTGGCAAGTCTGTGCAAATAACAATACCACTGGCCTTAAGTTTACCGACGTTTGACATTATAGCTTGAATCTCATTTTCGGACCCTAACGATACAAGCAAAGGCTTCACTTGCTTTTGCTTACTTTTGCGTTGGCGGGAGTCAGTAATATTTGCCAAACGAGAAGTAATGCGATAGCACTTCGTTATCATTACTGGCTCATCGATTCCTAGCTTATTCGCAAAAAGATTTTTCACATTAGCTTCAGGTGTTTCATTAGATTTTTCTTCCGGTAATCCGTGAACCAACAAGTTAAGCTTTCGGTCTTTTACTTCAAAAGCAAGCAATCGTTTCTCTAGAGCTTCAGATTTAAGCTTCTGCTCCTCTAGTGTAGATTCTAGTTCAAGTATTCGTGAAACACGGGTTGCATCACTTTTTAACGACACAACTTCCGCCGAAATTGAGTCTAGTTTGCTGGAAAACTCCACCTGAGACGCAATTATTTTGTCCGGTTTTTCTCCAAATAAATTAAGAAATTTGTCGAATGACGACTGACTGACGTATGACATCTTTAAATACTACAAAATCCGCGAAGTGAAGTCTTTAGTTTATTCCATGACAAATGGTACCTAAATTGGTATTTCACTTGGCAAATATCCACAAACAGGTAACACAGATGCAATTAGACAAGCGTTGAAATGTAATTTAAATCCAGTCAACTTTTATTCCTTAGTTTCTTTCATAAATAGCTATAATACACTTTCGATGCTCACTCACGAGAACAGAATGGCTAATAATAATCCTAATGATGAATAATATTCTTTATTATTGCCAAACTGGCATACCTCACATGGATATCTTATGAAATTAACTCAATTTAAGAAAGCCAAAAGTTCAATTAATGCATTGGTCAGAAAACTCCAGTCAATTCAATTTATCCAGTGACGTCACACATTCCACTAGGTTACAGATACTGAATAAATATTTAAATAGTTTATGAGACGTAAAAGCGTTCACACTATTTCGTAACTACTGAAAGACTTCAGTGTCTAATTAAATCAAAATAAAATCCTTTACCGACAACTAGTTCAAAACTGGGATTAATCCTTTTTAAAAGAATAGATAGATCTTAACTGTTCAAAGACTGAATCAATACTGAAATTTTGCCTGCACAAATGCTGCTCTCATGGCTGTGTCAGATCCGTCAAATTCGAATCATGTGAAAAAAGATAAAGCTATTGCGACCTCTTTTGCACACGCTCGGAGAGATTCAAGTAATACCATGCAATTGGTAGATTTTTGTGAGACGTTGGGGGGAAATGATTGTGTTGGCACAGCTTTGGTTGCTCTCATTTAAACAGCAAATGAGGCAATTTCACACCTGCCTCATACACACTATCCAATGAATCTATCACCAGAAGACGAAATGAAAATTAAAAATCAAGACATTTATTGAGTTTTTAAGAAAAAATTTAATGAGGGGGATGCGAAAACCCGGGACCATGATCATTTACACCAAATAATTTCATCAAGAAGAAGTAACGTTTGGAGAGTCCCTCACAACACATGTAATTTAAATGTTAGGCAACAATACTTTTTACCGTTTTACATGCACAATTCCAACTATGATTTGAAATTCATATTCCCAGCTTTGGCACGATTGCAGAAAGGTGAAGTTGTAGATGGTGCATGGGTAGATGGTTCTTTTTCATGTAACACCATGTCAAAATCATCTGAAAACCTGCTAGTCTTAGAATTTAAATGACAAACAATTGATAATGGTAATACGTGCTTGAATAAAATCCGTTTCCTTGGTTCTTTTACTTTGTTCTCTAAATCCCTTAGTCAACTCATTCAAGTACAAAAAGCGACGATTTTAATAGTTCCCCCCCCCCTAAAACAGCACTTTCCATATAAGGAACTGTATGATTTATTAACACGTAAGGACATATACCCGTACGAGTATTACAGCTCTGCCTTGAAGCTGAGTGAGGAAAAATTAGCGCCCATCGCAGTTTTATGATTCACTTCACGATCGTTAATGCATCACTGCCGATTATGAATTCGCCAAGAGGGTTTTGGCAAAGGGAGGATGTAAAAATGGATAGAATTGTTGTAAAATGTACTTTGCAAGTGATGTTTTGACGTTGTTGGAAATTGTGTGCACAAACACGGCAAAATTCAAGAAAAATTTGGGTTGGATTTCGGGTATTATTTTTCCTCTCCTCATTTGGTGATGGATTTGATTCTTAAAATCAGTGGAGCAGAAATAGGTCTGATCACCGACGTGGATCAGCAGCTGTTTGTAGAGGGATCTATGAGGGGAGAGTATGTTTTTCATGGGGATTGTATCCTTTAAACTGACCCGACTGGACAACACACCGGTGAAAACTCAGATGCTGTTTTCTTGGATATGAATTCCCTTTATCCGTCGGCAATGTCTCACTTTTATTTGCCGTGTGGGAATTAAAAATAGCTTAACGATCCTTCTGATCCGGATTTCTACAATAATCACACTGTTAAGGAAAATGGACCACAAGGATGGTTTTTCGAGATTGATTGTGAAATTCTTCTGGAACTTCATGACTCGGTAAAAGACTTTGTTTTCCCTTGCATTAATAGACCGGTGCATAGGGACTCGCTGAGTCCCTACAACTTATCATTAATAGAGAATAAAGGCATGCATTGGACACCTTCAAAACAAAAGCTTATTGCCGACCATGAGCCGAAACGAAATATTGTTATACAACACGTTCTTTTGCTCTGGATGTTTGATAACGGTTTCAATGTCACAAGGAATTCATAGAGCCCTTCAATTTGACCAAAAACCTTATATGAAGACGTTTGTTGGCAATTATGGCAACAAACGGTCTCAAGCAAAAACGCATGTCGAAAAGGAAATCTTTAAACTCATTTTAAATTTGGCCTTTGGTAAGATTTGTGAGAGTGTGCGAAACACGAGTCGTCGTGACGTTATGACCGACCCAAAAGAATATGCCCGAATCATTGCGGATCCAAACTTCACATCATTCACCAGCATAGACTCCATTATGGTCCTCTTACATAGGAAAAAAAAATGTAGTTTTAAATAAAAACATTGCCGCTGGTAGTGCCATTTTAGAAATTAAAAAAACTCATGTTGGAGTTTTATTAAAATGTATGTAAGCGCCAGTGGCCGAAGGGGGGGGGGGGACAAGTCCGAAGGTGTACTGCGTGGAAACGCACAATAAGACTACCAAGAAAGTCTGCAAAGGAGTGCCTGCATACTATGTAAAGAAAAAGTTCAACAGGAGTGTTTATAGGAACTGTGTAGAGCAAAATTTAGTTCCAAGAGCGAGTGTCATGGTCATTCGCTCTTTAAAATACAAAAACTATGCAGTTCGAGTCGAAAAAAATCCAATATCCACCATATCGGACAAAGTCTATATACTCAAGGATTGTATGAGAGTACTACCACATGGCCATTATCTTTTTTCAGATCAAGCTGAATATGTAAATTATAGAAAGCAACTCGGTCTGGAGAGAGCTCTATAGTTGTGGGAGGGGAGGGGGCCGTTTTTCCTTCAACAGCTTAACACTGCCTTTTTTTGTATCTAGTCATTTTTCTGTCACAAGCTCAGCACTGTCGTTTTTTTTATCTAGTCATTGCACAAAGTGGTAATTTTCAAGTGTTTATTTGTAAAAGTGTTTACTTTAGCTTGTCACAGGCTCGGCCGCAGTTATCTTTGTTCGCCCCAATCGTTGTGTTTATGTTGTAAATGTTGCATAAATGTGAATTAAAGAAACCATTTATTCTATTTCGTCTTGAATATTTATTCAACAGATTGAGGTTACGTTAGGTTAGTTACATTTTGGCATTGGAAGAGTATGTATCAATTTAAAACACCCTTCAGGTCGTTTCTTTGCAGACCGCCTATGACCGGTAAAACGACACTTTTGACAAAAATCATTCAAAACCATGATAAAATATTTTCAGAATATCAAAAAATATCTATTATTGCTATATGATGTGGCAAGAATCCTATGACAAAATAAAGAAAATAAAGAAAAGCAGTAGCGAGAATCACAACGAGTCCCAAAGAGAAAACAAATCCTATAAAATGGATGATTCGTTGATGCATTAACAGGAAGTAGGAATTGAATTCATGCCAGAATTCTTTAATTCAATTGAATTATTGATTTGACATCTCATGTCTTAAATATGAATAATAACGTGATGATCACGCTAATGCGTAAATAGAAAATCAAATATATACAAGCTTTCCG
>JAQQPU010004281.1:0-26966 GCA_029168905.1 Artemia sp. Kazakhstan ARC1039 | reverse complement strand
ACCATTTATTCGGAAAACTAAACCATTTTAATTTCTGTTTCAGGAAAACTTCAGCCGAGAATGGGTTCCTCCCATTAGGAAAGTGAGGTTATGCGATGCAATCATGCAAGGAAAAACTGCAGGACCTTCAAAACCAGGTCCCAACATGCAATACGTAGAGACAAGGCATTCACTGCAAGCGATACAAATGGACGACATTAATAGCACTCCTCCCGTAAGTAAAATCGTAGTTATTGAGGGTCAAAATAAAATTTTGTCCTCGATATTTTTCAAAAAAATAACGGTAAAGTTCAGTGGGTTATTATGGGAGAACAATGTCTTAGTCACAAAAACTTAACGTTTTAATTTTTACGCATGGCGGGATGCTGGAAAAAATAACAATAAATTTGTCCTGATAATAGAGTATCGAGGGGGTTCTTGTTTGAGGGTCCAGGACCATCCTCAGAAATAAAGATACAGACTAATAACCACAGCCCCTGATCGATAGTTCTAAGGGGTTTGCGGGCACTGGCCTTCAAATAGTTATAGGCTTTTCAACACGATGAAAATCATATATCGATTTTTAGGTTAGAAACCATTTCAAAGGGGGAAATAACTGGAACTGATGGAGTCCCCCTATTTGGTAGTTTTGGGGGATTGAGGGCCCTGGTCCTCAAAATATAGTTATAAATAGCTTTCAATATGAAGGAAATAATACATTCGTTTTCAGATTAATATTATAACTGTTTCAAAAACATAACTTTTTATTCTTTTTTAAAGGTGCCCGTTGAAATACCGGCAGAGGGTTGTGAGCAATAAGGACAACAAACCATACTGGGTTAACCAATTATTAGAGGACTGGTTTGGTATGGCACTGACCACCGTGCAAATGGACGAAATTAATAGCATCCCTCTCGTAAGTAACGAGAGAATTGCTCATAGTTGCTCACAGTTGCTCGTTTAAGGAAAGTAAATATATATTTATCAACTCTTTTAAGCGAGCGACGAAAACACGAGGTTGCAGATTTAGAGAGCCATTCTCGTTTTGGGGGTAATTCCTAATATGACATCTAAACGAATAGAAAAACAAGCATTACTAGAGGAAAGTGGCCTAAAATCTTAAATAAAAAGCAATAATTCTTTATAAGAAGGAAGTGTTCCACCCATCAAGCCCCAACTTTTCACTCTGGAGTTTCCCTTTTCCCAACCCTTCATGAAGAAATGTGATAAAAACAAAATATACACTAAACACAAAAGTAATGCACAAAATAGTTTATGTTCATTTTATAGTTTAATGTTACTTTTTCTATATTTTGCAAAAGCTAGTTTTTCATATAGCTGTTGAAGAAATTATTCTAAGAATGCTTAGGCGTTAAACTCAAAATTGCCTAAATCCAGAAACAGCTATAGAACTTGTCTAAAATGTTTTCAAAAATTTGCCAAGCACCATTGATGGTCTTAAAATCATAGGTTGAACAACACAGTAATACCTATGAATTACTGTAATTGACACGTACTTGGAGCTTTTAAGGATTAAACCAGCCAAAATTCAATGAAGTAAGCTAACTTATTGCTTGCTTTCATCCAACAAAATTAGCCTATAACTTGAACGAAAAAATACACTAACGATGAAAATTTGACTTTCCCAGCTAACAAGAACACTTTTATTGAAAGTCAAACTTAATTTCTATATAAAAGTTTATGATAATCCATGAAATTTACAATTTGACTTAGATATGACAATAAGCAAAATTTGGATTCTTTTTCTGATAACACTGTCAGCATAAGTGAAAACTCTTATATAGAAAGAGTAAACCTCTTATACTAATCCAAATATCCCTTTAATAAACTCTGTTTGGTTTACCTCAGATTACACTGAACCATATTTTCATTTAATATAGACCAAACTTACAGAAAACTCGGGAAGGTCAACAATTCTTATCTTCTCCATCGTCACGTTTCTCCATTTACAACCTGTACCATCAAAGAAATGTACAACTTCCATTTCCTCACTTATTGTGTTCTTAACCTCAACACCTAGTCTGTCATAATATGAGTCTATCAGAATAGTGCTGACTATAAGAACTTCAAGCTCCAAAAATATTTCAGCAGGTCCACTAAAAGTATCTTTAGTGCACAAATATCGCGTAACATTATGGGGCACTGTATCAAGAAATCTTAAAACCTGTGATTTTCCGTCAAGTGCTGGGACAAAGTTACGGATAAGATCCCAGTCGCCATTGGTAGTCCAAATGTTGTTAGATTCATCTAAGTTTTCGAAATTGTCGAATATTGTGATTTCGCTGGATTGAATTGAGGTTAAGAGAAAAAAGGGCAAAATAACTTGCAGCATTTTGAGACAAAACAACACACTGATAACAGGCTCTGGACTTTTCCTTTTCAGGCACCTTAATCCTATCTTATCAGTTGTCAATTTGATTAATTCCTTTCAAAAATTCCGAAGTCTCTCCAGTAAAGTTTCACTCTACATTTTCATCTATTGCGTCTAAAAATTGCAATTTCTTTCTCATTAGGAAACTGATAGGAACCCATTGCAGCTGTTTGTTTTACTCAACTCTCATAACCCAATCCCCATCCAAAACTCACTGTCTTCACAACAACGGCATAGGAACCATTCACTCTTGTTGAAGTGAGCAAGGTGTTTCCTCCCAATACATTTTATAGCGACGACGATACCAATCCAAACCATTTAAGCTGCTATTTCATGTAGATTTTGTTTTGTAATCAGGCCATGACAGGTCTTTTTCCTTTGTTTATACTTATCTGAGTGACAATTACAACAGAAAAATCATCCGGTGTGGGAGGCATAGGCCTCCTAAACGTAGAAATTACAATCCTTAATAGGAATGCATATCCTCTAAGTAGCTTACATGAAATGCACATTCGACAATCTTACCCCTCTATTGGGAGTCTTACATTTCTCACGCGACCAGATTTCCAGTGCATACAAACACAGAAGACATGTGGGGAACATTTTTCTTAATACTAAAAAACCTTGTGTACTAACTGACTCGCATCTAAAAAAAATATTTTTTTTTGTATGAGATACTCAAAACACACTGAAAGTATCGCCCATGGGCTCTTTACAGAGAGAAGGAAGCATACCTGAATGACGTCATAAATCCAACAAAATTCCTAGTACTACTACTACTAGCAATCCATTGGAGCCCCAGGCCGCCAAAGGTCACTACTGCTACAAATCTCCTTCTCCTCCTTCCCAATCTATTCAAAGCCTCCGTTTTCACACCCTCCCAAGAAGTTCCTATTTCCTTGAAATCTTTCCTTATGAAACAACTAAAATGCATATTCGCCAAAAAAATTAATAATTTTTTAAATATGGAAACATTTTTATGTAAAGTGAAGTAATAGATAGCATTTTGTTCACTTGTTTTTTCTCAAAAGGGGTCCTAGTTCATTGTGTTCAATGCTGTTAAGAATAGAATTTGAATCTTCTTATAATGTGTTAAAGCTAATTGAAAAAAAAAATGTTTTCCTACTTTAGCACTTAAGACAAATAAGTACTTTAACGAGGCCTTGACCTCACTACTTAGCACAAAACAGTACAACAAAACAATCAACCAAAAATAAGGGTCCATAGACAAGCATTTTTGTCATTAGTAAATTAGGGCTGTCATAAAATTAAAAGGAAAACACCTCAAATCTAATTAAAAATTTCCAAGTGATCCCCTCCCCAAAAAAATACGCTCAAAGGAATGCACACTTGCCCATACCGGGCTTGGCGCATTAAATTCCTTACACAGGCAAAGTGGTGCGCCTACCAGAACCTCTCTAAGGTATCCCTGTTACAGGTGCCACTTATGAAATAATGCTTGTAAGCAAAATCATCATAAAATACTTTCAAAATGAGATCAGAACTATCCTTGTTCGAATTGAGAAAACAAATGAAGTCGAAAAACCAATCTAAAGTAATCCCACGTTTCACAAACTGGAGAGGGTGTGAACTTTCGCCTTGTTTTGTACATGCATTCATAAATCACCCTTTCGTTAACCCTTTTGTTTGCACTTACATTTTTGGTATACTGAACTCTTGAATATATTTCCAATTTCCTTTATTATGGAAAGTGAGCACGATTACCACAATAGGTTTATCATCCTTTAATCCTCAACCACATGCAAAGAAAAGCTTACAATAGGTTGTATAATAAACTACTTTATTGGGTTCTGGAACCATTTATAAAAAGAACAGAATTGTATTAAAATATTGTTCAACATTTCTTGATAACCTTTTGCGTATTTACCTAAAAGTTTATTGAATTGAATTTTTTTAGTTATTTTATTTGCGGAAAAACTTCTCAAGATCAATTTATGCCTCAGAATTTGACATCTATTTTTAAAACCTGTATAATTACTGCAAAGTCTTGCATAGGGTATCTAAATAGTTGGAATGAAAAAAACTGAGTATGTGATGTTTGAATGTATATTACTTTCTGGGAACGGGAAATTAATTACTTCAAAATCGAAATCATGCGTTTTATTATAGGTTTTAAAAACTAATTACTATTATCTGAAATATCAATATTTAAATCTTAAATGTGGTGTTCTTGACCTGCCCCGTGACTAGGTTCCAGAATTAACTCGGCCAGGTAAATATTTTTCGAGTTCTTAACAAATTCCAAGCAAATTATTACCAAAGGATCTCCCAAATATCTTTTAATATTTTAAAGAATATTTTGCATGATTTGGATTTGCATTAATTGCATCATTCATTGTATATTTAATGCATCATCTGATTCCACCCATAGGAATCCCTATAATTTGCTTATACAAATTACGTTAAGTGTTATAAAAGTATAAAATAGAACAAATTCCAGTAAATCAAATTTCATGTCCAAGCTGTAACATCTTGAACTAAAAGTATTATTAAAGACATTTGTCCGTTTGGCTTTTTATTATAAGAATCTATTTTGAAACGCATATTAGATAAAAGGAAAGATTTCTTAATAACAATTTTTTAATTACCAAAATTAAGTGAGTAGACAGAGAACTAAGGCCAAATGAATCCGCTTTTAGCTGAAACTACCGTCAAAAAGTTTATCACCTGTGTAACGCTTTCTTCTTCATCTCCGTTTTTCTTAAATTCAAGTTGAATCCCTTTGATTGTTTTACAATACTACTACTACTATTAACAACTCACCCTTTTTACACCCGCCCACGAAGTTCCCATTTCCTTTAAATCTTTCTTTATGACGTCCTCCCACCCCAGACGGGGACGACCTGCTTTCCGTTTAGCCCTAGATGGCTGGCCGAAAAGAACAATCTTTGGCAATCTGCCATCCTTCATCCACAAAACGTGCCCTAGCCACCTCAACCTTTCTTTCATTATAGCCCTAGAGAGCGGTATTGAACCACATTTTTCGTATAGCCTATTGTTTGAAATACGGTCGGTCAGCAGGGTACCCAGAACAATCCTTAAGCAATTTCTTTGGAAAACATCTAGCAACTCTTCATCCGCTTTTTGGAGCGTCCATGCTTCAGAGCCATATTCGACCACTGTCATCACTGTAGCTTCTAATATTCTAATCTTGGTTTACAAACTTATCTTCCTATTCTTCCAGAATTTTTTTAACTGTGAAAAAACACCCAGAGCCTTGGCTATTCTATATTTAACATCTTCACTGCTCCCACCATCTTTACTAATAATACTACCAAGGTAAGTGAAGCTGCCCACCTGATCAATCTTTTCATTCCCCAACGTCACCTTTTCATCTTCACTTATTCCTATCCTTAGTGACTTAGTCTTCCTAACATTAATTTTCAAACCAATTCTAGCACCCTGAACTCACAAAACCTCTAAAACTTCATTCATTTTGCTCATACTTTCATCTAGGATGCTTAAATCATCAGCATAATCCAAGTCCAGGAGACTTTTTGCTCCCCATTGGATTCAGTGGTCTCCCATTGCCTTTCCTGTGATCCTTAAAACACAGTCCATCAAAATAATCCATACAGAGGGGGATAGAATACAACCCTGCTTAACTCCTGATTTAATACAAAACCAGCTGCTAACCTCATTTCCTACCTTAACCGCAGCAGTGTTATTCTCCTACATAGCACTAATCACTTTAATGTATTTGCCTGGTATACCATACAAGGATAAAACCTTTACTAAAGCTCTTCTATCAACAAAATCGAACGCTTGCTCATAATCTATAAAACTGAGGAACAAAGGTGTTTGAAAACTCAGGCACTTCTCAATTATTAGCCGAAGAGTGAAAATTTGGTCGACACATCCTCTACCTTTTCTAAAACTGCACTGTTCTTCTGTTAAAACTTTGTCTATGGCATCTCTCAGTCTAAAAAGTATCATATTACAGTAATTTATTACCTACAGCGACCAGACTAATGCCTCGATAATTACCACACTCAGTTTTATCACCTTTCTTATAAAGTGGCTTACTTAAGGTTTTCCTAAAATCGTTAGGTACTTCTCCCTTTTTAAAAATCATATTCATAATCTTCAGTAACTTATTTCAAACCTCAGAGCCACCATATTTAAGAAACTCATTTACCACCCTATCAGCACCTGGAGCCTTATTATTCTTTAATCCTTTTAGTACTGTTGCTAATTCCTCCTCACCAAACAAATCTTCCTTCACATCCAAGGTATCACAAACTTTTTCATTTTCTTCTATATTTTTTCCTGCAACTCTTTCTCGGTTAAGCAAGTTCTCAAAATGTTCGGCCCATCTCTCTTTAGTTTTTTCCTTATCGCTAATTGCGACCCCATTCCTATCTTTAACCTGGGACAAGTCCGGATTCACTGCTCCCTCTCAATTTGTTAACGTGCCAGTACAATATTCTACTATTATTCCGTCTAGCTGCATCTTCCAGATCCTCGGCAATTTTATCCATGGCCTCCACTTCACACCTCCTTAGTTCATATTTTAATGCTTTCTCCACTTGCTTTACATTTCTTTTGTTTTCATACGATATATCACTCAGATAATTCTTGTACAAGTCCTTTCTCCTTTCTATTAAACATAAAGCTTTTTCACTAATATTCTTAGCTGCAGTTCTAGCTTTCTTCCCTAATACACCTTCAGCAACTTCACAAATTATTTTTCTAAAATTATTCCAACCATCTTCCACATTATCAAATTTTAAACTCTCAAGTTTAGTATTCAACTGTTCCTGGAAATTTTCTCTCAAATTCACATCCTGGAGTCCACCAGCATCATAACTTCCCGGGAGGTAGTTACCCTTCCGATATTTCAGCTTTAAATTAACCCTTGACACTACTAGATGGTGATCTTTACTTTTAACATCAATAACAGCACTCCTATATACCCCAGTATCTTGTATTGATCCTGCCAGTCTTCGGTTTACTATAACATAATCAATAAGGTTTGCTGTCTTACCATCACGTGAATACCATGTTAACTTATGAGCCATTTTATGACCAAAAACCGTTGGATTTGTAATCTCTCGGCCAAAATCACCTATTCCTTACCAAGTGAACTATCCTGGGTGTAAGACGTCAGGTCATATTGCTAGGGCGTGATGGGTCAAAACGCCAACACCGTGGATAAAATTGGCGAGTATCTGGAAGATGCAGCTAGACGGCTTAATAGTAAAATATTGTACTGGCATGTTAACAAATTGAGAGGGAGTAGTCAATACGGACTTGGCCCAGTTAAAGATAGGACCGCGTATCCGTATTAGCGATGCAGAAAAAATTAAAGAGAGATGGGCCGAACATTTTGAGAATTTGCTTAATCGAGATATAGTTGCAGGAAAAGATATAGAGGAAAATGAAAAAGTTTGTAATACCATGGATGTGCAGGAAGATTTGTTTTGTGACGAGGAATTAGCGACAGTACTAAAAGGATTGAAAAATAATAAGGCTCCAGATGCTGATAGGGTGGTAAATGAGTTTCTTAAATATGGTTGCTCTGAGGTTAAAAACAAGTTATTGAAGATTATGAATATGATATTTAAAAAAGGGGAAGTACCTATCGATTTTAGGAAAACCTTAATTAAGCCACTTTATAAGAAAGGTGATAAAAGTGACTGTAGTAATTATCGAGGCATTAGTCTGGTCTCTGTAGGTAGTAAATTACTTAGTAATATGACACTTTTTACACTGAGAGATGCCGTAGACAAAGTTTTAAGAGAAGAACAGTGCGGTTTTGGAAAAGGCAGAGGATGTGTCGACCAAATTTTCACTCTTACGCTAATAATTGAGAAGTGCCTGAGTTTTCAAACACCTTTGGTCCTCAGTTTTATAGATTATGGGCAAGCATTCAATTCTGTTGATAGAAGTGCTTTAGTAAAGGTTTTATATTTGTACGGTATAACATTGACGACATATACATTGAAGTGATTAGTGCTATGTACGAGAATAACACTGCTGATGTTAAGGTACGAAATGAGGTTAGCAGCTGGTTTTGTATTAAATCAGGAGTTAAGCAGGGTTGTGTTCTATCCCCCTTTTGATGGACTTTGTCTTAAGGAGCACAGTAAAGACAATGGGAGACAACGGAATCAAATGGAGAGGAAAAAGTCTTCTGGACTTGGATTATGCTGTTGATTTAAGCATCCTAGATGAAAGTGGGAGCAAAATGAATGAAGTTTTACAGATTTTGCGAATTCAGGGTACTAAAATAGGTTTGTTAATTAATGTTAAGAAGACTAAGTCACTAAGGCTAGGAATAAGTTAAGATGAAAAGGTGACGTTGGATAATGAAAAGATTGATCAGGTAGGCAGCTTCACTTACCTTGGTAGTATTATTAGTAAAGATGGTGGGAGCAATCAAGATGTTAAAAGTAGAATAGCCAAGGCTCAGGATGTGTTTTCACAGTTAAAAAAAAGTTTGGAAGAATAGGGAGATAAGTCTGCAAACCAAGATTAGAATATTAGAAGCTACAGTGATGACCCGTGGTCAAATATGGCTCTGAAGCATGGACGCTCCAAAAAGTGGATGAAGATTTGCTAGATGTTTTCCAGAGAAATTGCTTAAGGATTGTTCTGGGTACCAGGCTGACTGGCTGAGGTTGAGGTTGAGGTTGACAGGTTGAGGTGGCTAGGGCACGTTGTGCGGATGAAAGATTGCCGAAGATTGTTCTTTTCGGCCAACCGTCTAGGGCTAAACGGAAAGCAGGTCGTCCCCGTCTGGGGTGGGAGGACGTCATAAATATAGATTTAAAGGAAATGGGAACTTCTAGAGCGGGTGTAAAAAGGGAGGCTTTGAATAGAATGGGGTGGAGGAGGAGCGTATGTAGCTGTGTTGGCCTCAAGCGGCTTGGTGCTGCGGTGATATATTAGTAGTAGTAGTAGTTTTAACCTAAAAGCAGTTGTTGTCCTTTATTGATCTAGAATTATATTTTTTCGCAAATCTAAAGGGGTCTTAAAACTTTAAAACTCGAGCTTAAAAAAATACTGCAAAACTAAAACTTTAGAACTAAACTTTCCAAGTTTTAAACTAAAAATTTTAAGCTTATAATAAGTTGTCAAAATTAATACTTTAAAACTAAAAATTTAAAACTTTCATGTTTTAAACTAAAGCTGTTAAGACTTTAAAAACTGAAACTATAGTTTTAGTTTCAGCGTAAATATTTAGTTTTAAAGTTTTTGTTTTAAGATTTTAGTTATAAAGCTTTCGTTTTAAAAGTTTTAGCTTTAAAGTTCTAGTTTTAAAGCTTTAATTTTAAAGTTTTAGTCTTCAATTTCTAGTTTTAAAGCTTCAGTTTTAAAGTTTTAGTTTTAAGGTTATAGCATTAAAGTTTTAGATTTAAAGTTTTAGTTTAAAAGTTTTAGTTTTAAAAGTTTCAGTTTAAAAGTTTTATCTTTAACAGTTTTATTTTCTAGCAATTAAAATGTATAACAATTAAAACTTAAAGCGAACAGAAATTACTAATTACTAATTTATTAGTAATTTCTGGTCGCTTTGAATTTTAATTGTTATAGATTTTGCTGATCTAACTTTAATATAACCTTGACTTGTCTTTGAAAAACTTCTTTTTCGGAGTTTTTTAATTAATAATTCAGTACCAACCATGAATTTTCCCACACCTATGCCCTCTGAAATGTCTAAATGGCACATTTTGTTCTTTAGTTTCAAGTTATAGGGTGTTAAATCAGTAACTTTAGTTGAATGGAGAAATTCTGACGTGAATCACCTTTCACTTGCAATTTAAAAGTTTTTGACGAACATTGAGGAATAGCAATAAGCCTAGGCAAACTGAAACCTTAAGACTAAAACTTCAAAAGTTTAAAAAAAAAATTTAAAGATAACATTAAAAAACTTAAACTTTAACAATATTTTTTCATCATTTATTTTTCCTGCAATAGAAACAAAGATGACTAAAACCACCAGGAAACTCAGACTTCCAGCATCTCATAATATTCCAAAATTAGGGTCTATTCCGTGTTCTCTTTTTGTTCTTTTTGGCCTATCTATAGAGTCATTGTCTAACTGATACAATTTTATCTTTTCCATATATTTTTCACTTCCATTTTCCAAAACCAGTAAGTAAAATTTCCTTCAGTGTTTTTATTTATATATGATAGGTTTTCACTGTATTTACAAACTCGTAATGAAATTTGTTTTACCATTTGATCAACAGCTCAGTGCTGCAAAAATAGGTGAAGTTGCCTGTATTTTAGATTTCCATCATATCCCAGTATTCCCAAATTGATGCCTTTCTATTGCTATTTTCTTGTACTTCTTTTGTATTTTTGCACTCTACTCTATGTAAGATAAACAGCCAACTTCAAATCTGCTTGTTTCGTGCTCTGTATTTTTATGTTTTGCCTTTGTGTACTCTGTCTTTTGTTTTTGTAGTCTACTTTATGTTAGATGCACTGTCTACTTTAAATCTACTGTTACTGATTTGTGTTGTGCACCATGTTTTCGTAATTTGTCTTTTGTGTACTCTACTTTATCCTAGACACATTGTCTACTTTAAATCTACTCTTACTGATTTGTTTGATTAATTTATATTTAAAAAGAAAGAAACTTTAAAATAAGATTAAAACAAAACAAAGTGCTAGAATGGAATTTCAAATCACTACTTTTTTAGTTATGCTATTCACTTAAATTTTGCAAATGTACCCATTGATATTCACCTGAAAGTCAAAAGCCTTGTTTTACTAGCATTTTTTATTATAAAAAAAAGAATAAAATGGGAATCGTCTATCTATCCCTTGAATGCCTTTTCCAAAACTTTTTCACCTCGTCATGACCTTCCTTAGTAACTACAATTGTTCGGCGCGGTTCACTCTCCCACACTAAAACATTAATCTCTTTTGCATAATTTCGAAGCAGCTCAAAATCAGCTGCCGACAAAAACTGATTGTACAGAACTCCCTCTTGGGAGGTAAGCCTCTCTCTTTCCAACTCCCAAAGTCGAATCTGATCTGCAACAACTGGATTAATCGCTGGATCATCTCTCATCTTATCCCGGTAGGCGTGGCTTTTAATAAAGGCAATGATTTGGGCAGCGGTAATTCCGTGTTTGAGTGCCTCGCGAACACTGTCTCTTGTAATCACAGAGAACAATGTGCCAGGTAACCTAAAATAAAACGTAATTAGGCGCAGAAAAAATGCAACAAATACGATGGCCTTCACTCTCAAAGTGCAGCCAAAATAATTTGTTTATTGCACTCCCCTTGTGACAGAGGAGCAAAAATAGGTTTCAACTTTAGTATACAAACTAGTGGTTGGGGGTGGGAGTGTACCCCGTATACAAAAAAATATATGTTCGTTGTTAGCTTACAAATTTAGCCATAATTATTAGCTATAATTGACTTATTAATAATTTGCAGCTCTTTTACTCTATTTCTTGATTAAACAGTTTCTTAGACCACACTGCTTTTCCACTTACAAAATTTAGGAGAGAAAAACGAGTATAATTCAAATAAAACAGTGAAAAAAAAAACCCGAGAAGCTTTGAATAATAAAAATCCCAATTTTTGACTCCACGTCCTGGAACCTTTATCAACGAAAAAAAAAGTTAAAGTTCAATTGGACGTGGAATCGAAATATTCGAATTGTTATCATTTAAGGTTTTTATACCCGTTTTTTCTCTTTTAAGCCCTGTAGAATTTTTTATTAACATCTAGGGATTACATTGACTGCATCACGAACACTGTCTCTTCTTATTAGAGAGGAGACCGTGCCAAAAAGAAACACAATTAGGCAGAAAACTTCTTCTTTTTTTTATAATTTTGCTAGGTAAAGAGCTCAAAGTTGGTCCTATCGGCAACCTGCCTGTCTTCATATACTCCAATCACTTAAGAAATCCTACAGACAAGGCCGTATCCAGGGGAGGAATTAGCCGAAAATTTTGTCTGACTTGTAAAAACTCAACAAAATGCATATAAACAATTTTTTTTATGCATTTTGAAGTTTTTTCGTTCCCCCCCCCACCTAAAAAAACTGGAAACGTTTAGGAAAAAACCTGGATATGGCCTTGCTTACACATTTGTAATCAAAAATGAAAAGTAAGTATTTTGCATGATTGAATGAACAATTATCCCTAACCATGCATCCCTAAATATATTATCCCTAAATATAATCCCTAACCATGCATCTCAGTAGCACAACTTAGGTACTCGGCGAGTAGACAGACTCTTTACCTCAAGAGAAAGAAGTAGAAACTCAGAAATAGTAAAAAATAGAAACAGCAGAAGTGACAAAGAATCTATAAGAAAAATTGAGGGTGTTTGAAAAGAGCTTTCAGAAAGTTAAAAAAAACCACAGAAGCGATAAAAATAGAAAAAAAGCGATAAAAATGTAAATGATAAAATGAAGTTGTTTACAAACAGTTTTCAACAAGCTGCTTGACTTTGCCTCAGGAGTAAGACAAGGGCATAAGGCAAGACTACTTTTCCACTCTTTTAAATCAAATAATCTTCTTAATAAGTTTCAAGTTTTTTCTATGAAGAGGAAGAAGATAAAGAAGAGGGGATGGGGAAAAAGATAGAAGTACAACTCAACTTAACCAATGAATAAATGAATTAATGGAATTTTATTATATAGATTCAGTTTTCATCGTTGTTTCAAAGGAAAAGTGGATACACTAGACATATTAATTAGAATATTGGGCCTATGTATTGGAAACTAGAAACACTGCAGTTTTTTTCCTTTATAGAGTGATCTCTAAACATGATTGATGTTTGTAGAGCTTACCAAACCTTTCACAACGAATATCCCACTTGCTGAGTTTCAAGTTATCGGAGTTTTTCATAAGCATAAACAAGAAGAATAGAAGGAGAAGAACAACAACAACAAAAAACAGAATGAACAATAAAAAAACACAAGAATAAGCAAATATGACTTTGCCAAAATAAGGAGAGATAAAAGCAACTAGAAAGATAATAAACGCTAAGATTAATATGTCTTCAAGTAGAAACTCGTAAATAGCCACAGAAGAAGAAGCATTAATAGAATTGTAAATACAAAAAGGATTATGAAAACAGAAAAAAGAGCACAGAAATAAGCACAGAAAAAAAATCACAGAAATAAGCAATGTTAAAAACAATACAAAATGTAAGAGAACGCTATGATTACAGATGCTTGTAATAAAGAAAAAAAACAAAAGAAAACGTGAATACCTCAAGTACCTTTTCAAAGTGACCAAACTTGTCGTTAGGTTATTAGCATTCAAGCCTTGAGGAACCGATAGAATTTATCTCAGCTTTTCGGGAGTGGTGCCAATTGGGGACGGGGTGGCTTTTTTCTGGTATTTTCAATGAAAAATACCCTTTTTGGAATTTACATCAGAAAAAATTGAAAAAAATTCCCTCCCCTAGATTTTGAAAAATATATTATCAGCGAGCATATCTGATCAGAATGATCATCTCATCTGAACGGTGATAACTGATCATGTCTTCAAAACCAACAAACACTTCTTTTTTCAAAAGCCTCTGAAGATTTATTCCTCTAGGGAGGGGGGGGGGGGGGGGAATAATTCAAAATTATTTTGCGATTGGCGCAATTCAATACTGAATTTTCGCTCGGAAGTTTTCGTAACCAGATTTTTCAGAAATTTCAGAAAAGTTTTTCGTAACAGGCGTAAATTATATAACTGCGAATCAAACACCCAATATAGTTCTTTCTTTACTGCCCACCTCCCCCCCCCCACACACACACAGGGGCCTGATATTTTGTCCGACTCATCAAAAAGTAACAAAAAGGGTTTATAAGAATTTTCTTAAAAAAAAAAAAAAAAAACTTTTCAATCAAGGCAAACATCAAAAGAGTTAATCAAACTTTTCAACCTTTAGAGAGCTCCCATCCCCTTGACGGGGAGACGGTGGTAGCTTGTGAAACTTCAAATGACTCAAGGAAATTTTTACATATTTTGAGTCTACAATGGAAAAATTAGATTGTGTCTGAAAAGGTTTTTAAGATGTTTTCCGACTTCTGTCCCGAAGCTTGAACACTTCATTATGACACTATAGCGCTGATAACTTTCTTTTGTAGAAGCATTTTCCCAAAAATATTTGAGACCAAATCTATCTTCTCTATTTTAAATGTCAAAAACAGAGTATTTTGTAGGTTGTGCCATTTAAAATTTAGGAGGTCACCATTAACCACTGAAGTAAGATTTGCGCCTCCTAAACGATGAAGAAATTAGGAGAGTTTATGACCTTGTAAATGTTTCACCATTCAGTTTTTTTTTCCATCCATTTTTTGGTTTGTAGATTATTTTCCAGATTTTTATATTTGCAAAACATGTAAGATTTCGGGGGGGGAGGGCACCTTTTGAAACTTTTAATTTGGCTACCTACTGAAAGGAGGATATACCTACCCCCTAGATGTCGTATTTTATATTTTCTGCTAAAAGAGAAATTAACAGTGAAAAGACTATTTATACATTGCTACAGACACTGGATTATCTTACTCCAGTTGGATATCCCTTAATATACCATTTGTTAATAGCAAAAGGCACTAGATGTAGCAATTTCGGTTAAAATGAGCCCTTAAACAGCTCTCCATGATGTTCGAGGCCCAGCTGGCCGCGGAGAAAAAAAAACTGAAGAAAAAATGCTTTCGATGCAGAGTATCGTGGTTTCAGCCACTTTCCTTGTTTTTAGAGTAAATGGTACTGTTTTTTCCTTTAAATGGGTTTCGGCCAAAGGCGGTTGCAATGGTGTACTTCGTGATTCAATCTGACACCATTTTTAGGGGTTTTGGACTATTTTTTAAATTATTATGGAACGTCTTCGTCTCTTACTAGGTCGCAAATATCGCTGCAACCACGATCTTTGAAGTAACGAATCTATTTTTGTAGTTATTTCGTAGAGGAATAATCGTAAGGGTGACCTTAAACTATCCAATTTTGCAGTTTTATATCACTGTTGTAATAAGTATCTGCCATTTGCTTAGTTTTGTCATTTCATGCATATGTATTGTTTAAAATCTTTCCCGTGTCGGAGTCAAGAGAAGCATTTAACACACCCCCTCCCCTTATCTACTTCATGGGAGTGCTTTCTCACATGTCGTAATTTAAGCATAGCAGTTCCATTGGAGAACAAAAGAATTGAGGACGACTCTTGCCCATCCGTAGAAGGGTTTCCAACTCATCGCACATTGAATCCAGTCACTGTGTCATTATTGTCGATTATCTCCCTTTAAACCACATAGTTCTTTGCTGATTTGATACTCCCCCCTCCCAACAAACAAAGTGTGTAAACGTACTGGAGACAACTACTTAAATAAAAACATCGCCCTATTTGCCAAACAAACATTTTGAGGCCGGCAAATGACAGAAGAGTAGCAAATATTCAGATTCAATACCCCCCCCCCCCTCCGACTAATACTAAAATAACATAGCAATAGAGTGGCAGTACCTATACATCGGTTCAGCAAATAATGAGATCAAAGCTATTTGCAGTTCAGAGTCTGTGTAGGCTGTAAGTCGATAATTGCTTTCTACTATCATGTAGCTCTGATTTTCCATTTCTAGTCGATGCGAGGACGCTCCAGGTATGACACTCAAAGCCAATCTGGTAGGATAGAATCGACCATCCTTGCGCTGCAAAGAGATTTGCATTTAAACTGATATTGTTTTTCTAAAACACCATGTGTTTTGCACATGTTTCATATGCTAGCACACTCCGTTCATATTCTCCCATTTTATTCCACTATTATTTTCAACCACAATTCCACATTTTTAAATGGCCTTTCTTTAACACCTGGGTTACATATCAACATAATCCGTTTTTACAATTTCACTTTTTTGCAACTACTATTTCCAAATTCTTCAACTAATATTCCATAATATACTGAACTTGCCTGTTTTTCACATATTTCATATCCTATTACATTCCGTTTCTGGTATCCCGCTTTATTTCTTCTGTGATTTTTCGAATATTCTACGTTTTGGACCGTTTTTTTTTTTTTTTTTTTTTTTTTTTTTTTTTTTTTTTTTTTTTTTGCATAACAGTCTCATCTACTTCCAAGAAAAAAACGCATGCCTGAGCCCAAGGCCATATCCAGGTTTTTTGTTCAGGAGGGGGGGGGGGGGATAAAAGCTTTTCAAACCGCAACAAAAAATAATTGCATGTATTTTTTTCTCAAGCAAAGTTTTTAGGAAAAAGATAAATCTTATTATTTTCTCGGGAATTACTCATTCTGTTAAAATTAGGTTTGACGAGAGAATTCTTTTCAGTACAACATGTTTTTTAATTCACTTTTCTAGATGAATATAATTTATCGATATTATTTTTCAAAAAAAAAATACTGCCTCAAACTTCCGTGTTCAAGAGTGTGCTTTAATTTTATTTATGTGACATTAATCATCACATTTCACTATGCCATTTTTCCGTGTTAAAAAAGTGTGTAAATTCCATTGGTTTATTTTTTTTTACGTCAATCGTCATAATTCATTGATCCAGCCACATTGTTCCTGGAATGTATCTTAGAAAGGGAATCCAGACAGCCCCGCCTTTTTACCCGTTACTGCGTTTACCTACTGTTTCTGTATTAAATTTTGAGTCAATTAAAAGAAAGCTAAGCCTGAGTGGTCTTTTTTTTGCAAGAAATTTTAAGTAAGAAAAAATAGACATTATTTTAGCCACATGAATTTTCAAAATAAAATTCCTTGTTTCGCACTGAAACGTAATGAAACGTATTGAAATGTAGTGATTCGCAATAGAAGCTTTTATTACATATATTAGACTTCAACCATAAAGTTCTCTGATTTTTTTTTATTTATTAAATTAACCACATTGTTTAATTTTTTGGTTAGAGGGATTGATGATGGGTGGTACTGAATCGTTTTTTATTTGATTTTTTGTCGTTTATTGTTTTGTTTTTCGTGGTTAACTAGGCCTAGCGGGGTGATTATTTACTTAAACAAGTTTTGCTTCAGGTTTTGTTATGTTTATTGCTGATTAATAAACCTTTTCTTCCCTTAAAAAAACATAAGAAATTGTTTTTTTTTTTTTATTTCAGATTGTTCAATTTGGTGAACACAGCAACACACACAAAATTAAGCAATTTTACAGGTGGTTGTGAGGGTGGCTGTGAG
Organism: Artemia sp. Kazakhstan ARC1039; assembly: GCA_029168905.1. NCBI lineage: Eukaryota > Metazoa > Arthropoda > Branchiopoda > Anostraca > Artemiidae > Artemia > Artemia sp. Kazakhstan ARC1039. The sequence continues at coordinate 9,464 of JAQQPU010004281.1, read as the reverse complement.
GCTATGAGACTCTATTACTTATTTATTGAACAGTCTTCAACTATAATAAAAATTAAAATATCCATGAATAGATGTCTAAAACTTGTAGTTGTGTTGTCGTAAGTAAAACATATAGATTTAAAGCTTTCATCCGATACAGGATTTTTCTCAATTGACATAAATATTTGGTAAAAATGGGGACTTCTATAATATTTTTCTTTACTGACTGGTTAAAGGCACGAGGGGAGGGGGGGTTAACACCAAAATCGTAACGTCTTTGATGCTACTTATTACTCATCATTCAGATACCAGCGTCTCTATCCACAGTATTAAAAAAGAAAGTATGTATTTCATATTTAATGTGTATTTACAACAAGAAATGAAAAAGTAAAAAAGGATAGTTTAGCTGCTTTTCCTGTTAAAGCGAAGATAAGTAATCAAATAAAGAAAAACTATAACGAATAATAATTTATATTAATAGTGAAAATAGTGTCATACCATACCCACTGATGCTTCTTTAGACTCTCGATTAGGGCTATTAGCAAATTGTCCTAACTAATTAAATGCTAATCATGGAAATGTCATAAACCCTTGTGTTTTTTATATCATTTACTTACCTAGGAGATACCCAAAACTTTTCATCAAATAAAAACGGACTTTATCCCCAGAAATTTTAATGTCTTTGTGATGGCAAGGGTTTATTATTAGAATAATTAAAAAATAAGTATAGAACACCAGGATAAGAGAGGGAGACCAAATTTTTTTTTCCTTTCCTTTTGTTTATTTTCTTTATTTATTTCTTTTATAATATGTTTACAATCACTTTCTAAATACCTTACTTCGCAATTAGAAGTGATCTTGTTTTTCTTTACCTCCATTTCAAGCTGATTGTATTGGCCTTGAAGTAAAATCCCCTGCCTTAAATTTTTAATATTTATTTTTCTATTCATGTTGACAATAAGATATTAAGTAAAATGCATTTGTTGGAACAGACTGTTTCGTGTGCGTGAGGTACAAACTTTGATATGGTGGCAGCTTTGTTTGCATAATTGTAAACTCAAAAAAACCACTGTACATCCCACAAGCCACAACTGAGGGTCGGTCATGCCACTGTATTTTCTAATTTTTTGCCAAGAGATTCGCTATCAGAAAGTGCAGCACATGCCAGAAACGGCACAATAACCAAAGACTGTCTAACGGACTTTATGCGCAAACAAATTTATCCAGACTTGAGTTTGGAAATGATGCACCAGTCTAGAATGTGGTGGTAGCAAAACATTGTCAAAGACAAAGTGGGGTGAGTTATCTTATAAATAGGAAATTTAAAACTTTCAAAAACCAAACAAACAAGGAGCCAAAACAAGGACCAGACAGAGAGCCAAAAACAAACAACGGATACAAAAAGGGGCATATTAAAGTGTCCATTTTTGAGAGAATATATCGGGTCATGGTAAAGCAGTGTTCTATGAATTCAAACGGTGAAAAAAGGGTCTTATAATATCCCCTTGATAATTCTATTGGAGTTGTTATGGTCAAGGGCAAAACCAGAATATTCAGAATTCCAATTATTCGGGTCCCCCGAGAGAAAGTTGAACCCATATAATTCATTGCTTCTTGTTTTGTTTCTTTTTGCTTTCATTTACATTGAGAAGACATTTTCTTAAATACCTTCCGCTGAAACAGTAGTCCGAATTCTCGAAGATGTTGAATAAACTCGGCTATTTTGTCGTTCATATTTCTTGTGCAATAATCCTGGAAGTAAGTAAAAATTTGTTAATGTAATTAGCAAACATTAGTAAAGAAATTAGCATAATTCTCGTCAATTTTCAAATAAAGACACCATAATTGATAGAAATCTTCGTATGTGGCGGCAAAAATTTAGTTTATGCATAGTTTTTATTTATTTTTTACTTTATTTAAATTACTTTTCCTAACATTTGTAAATATTTAAAAAAATCAAATAGCCTTTCGTTCATATTTCTAGTGCAATAGTCTCGAAAGTAGTTAAATAAATTGGGATTTTGTCTAGGAGGGGGGGGGCTAAGATCCCAAAAATAAAAATTATAGTCGACTATTCAATTATTTTAGGAGTGCAGGTCTCTTGGAAAACTTCAAGAGGAGGGGTATCTCTTGCACGTTTATGCTTCAAGCCTTAAAAAGTAGAATGAAAAATCATGCTAGGGAGATTCTAATGATTCAATTAAACTATGGTACAGGCCATCCTACAACCAAAAGCTGCGTTTTTGTCAGTATTGCAATGTCTGGAATTACATACACATATGTATTTTAAATTACAGAACGATTAAATAGGACATTTTCTATGGTTGGGTAGGATCAAGGGCGTATCCAGCATATGTGTTGGGAGGGAGGGGGTTTTACCAAAAAAAATTTTTTACAAAATGCATCAGATATTTTTTTATGCGTAGTATTGCTACTTTTTTAACAGCCGGACAAAAATATCGGACCCCTCCCCCCCCCTAGATACGACTTTGGGTTAGATACTTAGATGTACGTGATATAATCCTGCAAGTATAGAAGAAAAGGTTAAAACATTATTATTACTATTTCAATTTAAGAAAATCAAGGTTCAGAAAAAAATAATGTATCCTCAAAATGCATCAATATTGGTCGAAAACCATTCATTTAGCAAAAAAAAGTTAAACAGGAGAAAGAACCTCCCTTAATAGGTAAACCGAAAGTACATTAGAAGTTTTCAATCTATAAGATACGTTTCAAGGAGGTTTAATAAGGTTTTAGACTACATGAGATCCTAAGATATTAAAGTAAAAATTTAGTATCACATCCAAGTCTATTATGTACTGTATAATACCACAAATTAAGATTGTTGTCGTAAATATTGCTATTGCAAATCTAATAATTCCGAAATTTGGTCCCAAGGTTCCCAAACAAAGGGGAGTAGATTTCTAGCCTCCTGAGACCTGACCATAGAAGTAATTTTCAAGCAGAGAATGATTTTACACTGCGAGCACATCCATCTTGACCTTTTGCAGAATCCAGGCCTTCTGCACCGGGCTGCATTCGCCAAGTCACAAAATTCTGGTAGATGCAGTGCAGCTCTGGCATATGGTGGAGGGATTGGCCTCTTTTTCACACTCAAAACAGGGTGTTGAGTTTCACCCAAGAGTTCTTTGTTGCTATTTTCTTGACCTCGTGACTCCGAGCTTCCAGAATTGAGCAAAAACTCGGCCACGTTGAAACGAAGGTCAATGAGCTGTTTGAGGTCACCAGAAACTTCTGGGCCATGGCCCTTCAGCTCATGAAATGCATTGGCTAGTGCAGCATCCACAAAATGATGAAACAGACGCACAGTCCATTTTTTAGTACGCGTCTCAAACCGGTAATAGCTGACCATGCGGTCCACAAGGTCGACCCCACCCATGTAGGTGTTGTAGTCGGAGACTACTCGTGGACATTTGACCTGCACGTAAGACCCCTGGCGCTTGTCATACCATTTGACCTCTGTCTCCTCTTCTATACCTTTGCAGTTTGAAGACAGGAGAACCACTTTGTTATCATACTACTGGGTCACGGCTACTTTTCTATCTGAGCGCACAGACATGACAGAGGTTCCTCTGCCCTTTCTTTTCATTTCTGTTTCGGTAAAAAGCGTTGGGCTGTTGGCACCCAAACGGTTCTTCATGATAGTTCTGGTCGTATTTATTTTTCTTTCAGCCAGCATGTCGAGGAGCTTAACAGACGAGAAGAATCGGTCAAAATAGAGGTATGTACCTTCTGGTTGGATCTCAGACAAGCGCAGTACGATCCCAGCTGACAAGCTATGTGCTACCAGCTGTTCTCCCAGGGTGGTGGCTCCCCGCTAGATTTGGAAGTCAAGTATCAGCCCTGAGGAGCTGGCAAGGACAAAATTCTTTAATCCAACCGGATTGGGCTTGTTAGGGACATATTGCTTGAGATTTGACATACCCTGTAAGGGTATCATCTGTTTTTCAATTGAACAGTTCCTGTCACGTGGCAACTGGAGACAGATATTCCTGAAGTTGTCAAGGATCGGCTGCACCTTCCAAAGCCTATTTTCGTTTTTTTTTCGTCTGAGATTTCTGAATCAACAACGAGCTTCGGGTTCGACCAGATTGTGAAGAATCTGTCTCGAGTCAGCTTTTGCAATATGGCTTCCACCCTAAACTTCCCAGACCAGTACATGCGGATCCGAGGAAACTTGAGGTTCCCCATCAGGATGACAATACCAACAAAAATTTTCAGCTTGTCTGGAGTTACATTTAAGCTTTTGTGGCGGGGCCAACTGATAGTTGTAGTTCATGCAAAAAGCTGTATGTTCGAAGAAGCTCTCCGGGTAATATTGCAAAAAGAATTGTTCTGTACTCCAATCGTCGTGGTCCTGGAAATGCGCGGGGCCCACGTCCGGGCCATGATGATTATCGAACCGCCGAGACTTCCTCCAGGATAAGGTTGCTGCTACTGTGTCAGCCTTCAAGCGTTTGGCACGGGTTGCTAAGGGTACGTTATCATCAGATTCTTCACTTCCAACATCTGGAAGAACAGCATAACTGCTTGATGACAGAATGGCTGCAACAGCTGGTTCACCGTCAGAGTCTGAAGACGACAAAGAGTGGTTTTTTATCCATTCCTCGTCATCATCTAAATCAGAGGTCCAGGTCACTATCATCGAGCATTCCGAGGGCGTCATCAAGGGAAACTACAATAAAGGAACAGGTTCAGTAAGCTTGAAACTAAGCTTGAACCGAATTTGCATTTCTTAGTAAAAAAAAAAAAATACAATAACAACACATAGTTACCACTGTAACGCAAACAAAACAGCTAACAGTCAGAAAATACAAAATACATAAGTCATAAATATAGGTCATAACTAGAAATATTTTAAAGGTCATAATATAAAAAGATAAAAAGGGTAACAAATAAAATAACCAAATATTCAACAATGAAAAAATAATATATACAAAATAGTTTAATATTTAGCAGACTTACGCGTTGTGATTTTGGTTGATTTTATTTGTAAAAAAGGGAATACAAAATTTTAATAACGTAAGGTAGAAAAGGATATGGGAGAAAGGATGGCGATGGGTGGGGACAGTATACGGGGGTGGCTATTTCTTATGGGTGAGTGGCAGCTAGGCTGTTGCCAATTTAGTAAATAAAACAATCGTTGGCCTCTGATATCCCCATTAGAATCGAGATTTCAACTACAAAAATTCAACCCTAGCTTTTTACTCGATTGGAACCGCCTGGCCACAGACGTGGAGATGGAGGTTTTCCAAGTTCCAAAAGATGGCACTTATCAAACTAACTGCTTTTAAAAACTCTCTAAGCACTGTCTACAATCAAGAGAGTACACCTGATTTTTCTCAGAACTCGTTCTCACCACTTTCTTTTTTCTTTTTTTTTTCTCATCTTTGCTTTTTTTTTTCATCTCCTTTTTTTAGCCTTTTCTAGATTGTTAAAACACCACTAAAAGTCGCAGAAACTTTCTGAAAAAAATCACAGATGGCATTTCAGGTCCAAAAAGCACGTTGAAACAACGAAACCTTTGCTAGATGGCGAGGCCTTTGCACAAAAAATATTTGATGGGGGTATCCACAGACATGGACACCAGGTCTCAGGAGGCTAGTTAATCATTAGTCTATAATAAGAGGCGGGGCTCTATTCCCTCTCCCATAAGGATGGGTGACTGGCCTGTTGCCCCTATCCCGGACCAGCCTATTGGACTATCTATCCCTGTAAGAAAGACCAAGCAACTGAAACGTCTATTCGACACCTTTTGCGTCATCAATTGCTCTGGAGGATCTTTAACCTTTTAAGAGGCTATATAAAACCATGAAAAATATACAAAATATATTCTTAACAATAGGGCTAAAAACAATAGGGCATAAAACATAATCTGGGCAATAGGGCTGAAAACAAGTGATATTACTCATTTTTCTTTTCATATTGATGATGTTTTTGCTATTCACCATAAAAAGGTGACCTTCTACTGTTTGCCTTAAAACTGACTGACCATTTTCTATTTCCGCCTTTCTATTGTTCTAGCAACGTTGTTTTCTTTTTAGAGTTTCGTTATAAGGAATTATCAGATTGTGCCTCAGCACCAGCACCTTTTCCCCCTTTTTTCTAGACGGAATTTCTTCTTCTTTTTTTTTACCCGCTTCTCGGCTTTTTCTTTTTTTTTCTACTATGGAAGCCAATTTAGGAATTCGTTTCTAAACGAAATTTCCTCATGTTTTTGAATACTTTTTGAAAACAAGAAAGTGAACAGTCTGTGACTAATAAACTGAAACAAACTAAGACATTCAGAGCTGAATAAGTCTGAACAAGCTGAATACGTTAATTAAGAGATGAACAACCTGAATACGTTTAAGCACATGATTATTTACCCACAGCGCGTTTGCATTAAGGCCAAAAACTATGCAAAAACTTGGCACAAACTTTTAAATTGTAAGTAACGTAACGGATACAGCACTGGACTTCACAGCCCCAACCGACGGTGCTGATATTGGCTCTTCAGTCACAAAGTGCAATGGTGGGGGTCAGCCATCCTGGGCTTTCACATCCCCTTCCTGTCTAAACTCCCCGTATTTATCCGGGTACCCATTTAGAGATTGGTTGAATGAGAGTTATATTTTTTATTAATAACAAACATATTTTTTAAATAAAGGAGTGGGAACTTACAATCCCAAATAGGCCAACGGAATGAAATGCATATTTCAGTCTTTCCTTTCATCCTTTGTCGATGAGCAATCCCTCCAAAGTATGGATAGAATTTTAATCTTTTTGTTTTCTTTTATATCTATCCACTAAATAATAGGAAAATTGACCTTTTCCAGTAGTTATGCTACTAACTCTGGAGCTTTTTCAAACGTTAGACTGCATTTATTTATTGGTTGTTTTATTGTCAGCTGTTATGTCATTTGTTTAGTTTTTCTAATATCTAAATTGAATAGAATACTGATAAATTGTCCCGCGGGTACAATTCTTTTTAAATTGGCCTGCGGAGCGCAGTGGTATCGATCTCTGCTAGATAATAGAGAACCCAAAGTGCGATTTAATCTAAAGCAACCAACCGCAAGGGCCGGAATTTGAATATGGTGATAAAATTATGCGAAAGCGTCTCCATAATAATTCAAACAAGAAGAAGCAGAATTTTATATTATATATCTGATATGAAAAATCCACTGTTCCAACAGCTTTTGCTATTAAATTCATAGTCTTTTTAAACGTAAAGTTTAACACAAACACTTCAATTAATTGCTACCAAAACAGTGCGAAGCTTCAATATGACATAACTCCGTCGGTGCACATGACTAAACGTAATTCATGAATGATTCATGCTATAAATTCAGCCAACATTTGTGATTATATTTATCTAAAATTATTTGTGATTCATGTTTTATTTTTTAGCTTTCAGAAAAAATTAACTCAAATAAACACTGAAGCGTTTAAACTTGCATTATTATTCTCTGATTTTAGAAAGCCTTAGGTGGTTCGATCTTTTTATATGTCCTACTTTTTTGCTTCGTACCATGACTTTACTGGCTTCCAAAAAAAGACAGGTAATTTGCAGAAGGGAAATAACACAACAGTTAATTTATTCCAGGTTAAACCAAGAAAAAGAGAAAAAAGAGCTGATTAAGTACGTACATATAACTTTGTTTTTTTTAGGGGGGGGGGAATCAGCTGTGATCTATTTTGTTGAGCAAAAATATTTAATAAATAATGGTGACAGAGAACCCTATTCTTATCCTTTTTACACATCCAACCCGTGAACTTGAATTTTGGTGAAACTAACCTTCCATAGAGGTATCAAAAACGTCATTTCTTTATCTCAGATTTTTTTTTCTACTTTGTCATGTATTTATATCTCACTTTTCTTATGGATTAAAAGTCAAGCAAAATCTTAGGCCGTCTTAGGGAGGAAGGAGAAGTTAGCCTTCATAGTACCTTGTTGAAAATATCTACAAAATTGATTAGACTTAATACTAAGATTGTATTGAATGTTATTTGATTATGGAAAGCCGGAGAAAAATAAATTCATGGATAAATCTATTACTTATAAATAAATTTAGAGCCCTCATATCTGTAGAGCTCTCAAAATCTGTATAGCTATGACGCGTTAGAAAAAAAAATAAAAAAGTAAAATAAATAATTAAAAAAAGTTCATTACTATTTACACCATGTTGTCATTTTATGTCACACTGAAGATTGCAAAAGCTACAAAAAAACTCAAAACTTTGTAAAAAAGGACTAAAATTTAAGTTGGAAAGCAGACCATCCCTAAAAAAACTGGACTGCACAAAAATAGCACCATAAACCAGCGCTAGCACCAGGCCAGCGCTGAAAAGCTAAGTTTCCAGATACTGCGTTTTGCAAAAAAAAAAAACACAACAGTATGATAAACGCATTTTCTTTTCAAAAGAAAAAATATCTTTGAATGCGGAAGAATTCCAAACAAAGATACAACAACCTTAAAATCAAATATTTGGAAATAGATGCAGTTGCATTTACTACTTGAAGTTTTTATTATGCAAAAATTCATATAATCTCACAAGCAAGATTAATTTGCCAATATCCTTTTTTCAGACTTCCCTTTTCGCGATGATTTTTCCCGAACAAACCAAAACATTTCAACACATTCATCAACAAATCCTTCAACAAATAAAACAAAACACCGACATTCAACAAAATCATGTGACAATAAAAAGGCTATTTATATTAAATTAATACTAACTTTTCCTAAAGTCGTAAAACTAAGCTGGAAGAGGAAACTGAGACATTCCACCAAATCCTGTTTACGTTCTTCCAAGGACTCCAAATATTGAAGGATAAAATACCAAACTTGAGAATTTGTGTCCATAAGCAGAAACTGAAAACCATCTCTAGTCACTTCCAGCTCGCCCTTATCGTTCCTGAGGCAGAAAAATACAAACATTAAACATATATTTCCTATTCTCTTTACGATGGGGTTTCACGAACGCTTTGTGATAACAAAGTGAATACATCCCTGCTTGGACTCTTGTGCGCTGCAGTTCAACCCCGCCTGCGGTAAAAACAGATTATATACATAAATAATTTCTTAGACCACACTGATTTTCTATTTAAAAAAAAAAATTAAGAGAGAAAAAACGGGTTTAATTTAAATAAAGCAGTGGAACAAATAAAAGATTAAACAACGAAACTTTAAATAATAAAAGATCCAAATATTTCGACTCCATTTCCTGGAGTCAAAATATTCAGATTTTTTTTATTATTTAAAGTTTGTTGTTTTTTTTGTTCCATTGCTTTATTTGAAGTAAACCCGTTTTTTCTCTCTTAGTTCTTGTAAGCAGATTATATGCATAAATAAAGCCTGAAAGAAAAGGACATACCTGCCAGTTTTCATGGTTTCAAAGGGAGCGAATATGAGGTTTTTGAGCTATTCACCAGATTCTTTTTGTACTTGTGTGCGTGCATGTGGGGGAGGGACAAGAAAAAAA
>JAQQPU010004280.1:42794-53186 GCA_029168905.1 Artemia sp. Kazakhstan ARC1039 | reverse complement strand
TGGTAAGGCAAAGGATTATTGCAAGTCAGCCGACCAAAACGACGCCAGTAGTCTCATATCAAACATTTTTAAAAGTGGCTTAAAAACTAATATCGCGCGCCGAGTAATGGAACAAGCATCACCAGATTGCGATAATGATGAACTACTAGAACTAGCTAGGAAATTTGAAACAATAGATTTAACATTATGTAGTCCTAATGAAGTTTTAACTGCAGCAGTCAGCAGTCAAAACATTAACCATGATATGTCACAAAGCCGAACTCCCTCTATGTCAAGATCAACTAGAGGTAATTATTTCAGGAATGATTTTAGTGGTAGAAATAATGCTCGCATAAAATGTTGGAATTGTAGGGGTCCACATAGACAATCTGAATGTAAGGAACCTACACCGTGTATCCGCTGTGGTGAAATAGGGCACAAGTCTAACATCTTGCTTAGCGCCAGCGCCTATAAATCTACCACAAGGAAACCAAAAAAACTTAATAATTCGACTTTACCGGAGGCCGAGTCGAACCTTATGCGAAGTCCTCTAATAAATAATATTTCTTCTGTGAACCATTCTGGTTCACAAGTTTGTTATTTGAGTATACCAGAATCAACCAACTGTGTCTCATTTCCATTTATGTATGATGTAAAATTGTGCGAATCTATTAAAATTTTAGCATTTATTGACACCGGTTGTCAAAGGTCACTATTATCGGAAAATTTATTCTACAGCCTTCCTGAGCAAATATGAAAGAAAATTAAAACGTCATTTTCAGCTGTAAAATCCTTGAGTGGAAATATTTTACCTGTTTTGGGAAAATCAAAATTCTTGTTGCTATATCTGACAGAGTGAAACAAAGAAAAATTCATTGGGAATTTCTCGTTATTAGTGAACTTAAGTTTCCTCTAATAGTAGGCTATGATTTCTTAAATTGCTTGGAAATTTCTCTTGATACCCGTCGAAACCAAATCAGTTTAGGCTCCAATAATCTATATCAAGAAAATTTTAGCGCATTTTTTGCCGAAAACACTGGTAACGCTTCTACAGGAAATGTATGTGTAGTTAAACAGATAACCATTTCACCAAACTCTTTTAGAATAATCAAAGTGAAACCGCAATCTAGTAACCAAAGTCCTGTAGCTCATGGGGATTGTCTGATGTTCACGCCTTCACCAGCATGGCAAATCTGTATTTCAGAGTCAATCAGTGAAGTGTCTCATTCCTCATTTCCCTTAGTATTTTTTAACCCCACGCAATATCAAGTAACCTTATTAAGAGGTAAATTAATAGGACATTTTGAGCTTCTCCCAAAAGACTTAGCCTCAAGCTCTGGGTTAATTGCAGCCTGTGCTGAAAATGAATTTTCTCAAAGCAATAAAACTCAGGTAGATTTAAAAACTGAATGGCCTAATGATGAATTTTTAAAACATGTCAATACCCGAGAATTAACCGATAAAAATAGTGAAAAATTTAAAACTTTCATTTGCAAATTTAAAGATGTATTCGCTCGCACTGCTTATGATATTGGGGGTAATGACTTAGATGGATTTGTCGTTCCAATTGATGATACAGTTCCAATTAAAAGCAAAAAACAATTTCCATTACCATTTTTAATGCAGGAAGTAATAATGAAACACGTTAAGGAAATGCTTCGAGCTAAGATTATTGAAGTGGGTCGATCACCATTCAACTCACCTGTTTTTATCATTGGCAAACCTAATAAAGAGGGCAAAATCTTACCAAAACATCTTTGGAATGAAGAAAACAGTAGGTTCTTAATTGATCTTAGAGAAGTCAATAAAGGTATTAAAGATAGTCAATGGGAAATTCGCAGAATTGAAGAAGTTATAACTGATATGGCAGGGAAAAAACAATTTTCTACATTAGACACCAAACACTCCTTTTATGCATGCAATTTATCAGAAGAAAGTCGCCAATTATTTTCTTTCAATGTTAAAGGTATGTCATACCGATTTTTAAAAGCACGAATGGGAGCTAAAAGCAGTCCTAGACAATTTTTAGAATTTTTGGGAATAATTTTTTGGGACGTCCCTAGTAAAACAAATGACGAAACAAATTTCTCTGATTTTCTGAGTTGGTACGTAGATGACCTAACAATACATACGGAAAGCGAAAAATTTGAAGATCATTTGAGACATTTACAAATTGTTTTTGAAAGGATACGTGAATTCAACCTTAAACTCAATTTATCAAAATGCTGTTTTTTGCAAATTCAGTCAATCTGTTAGGATTCAAAGTCTCACCCGAAGGGATCTCTCCCCAGAAATCAAAGGTTGAAGCGATTAGGGCGATGACACTGCCTAAGGACGTTTCGGACGTTCGTAGTTTCCTAGGCATGACTTCATTTCTACGAAGTTTTTACCTTAACTACGCAGAAATTTCATATCCTTTGGTTCGCCTAACTCGCAAAAATTTCCCATTTGTTTTTGGACCCACCGAAATGGAGGCTTTTGAAAAACTAAAATCCGAACTTACTAATCCACACACAATTCTACTCCGTTTTCCATCGAAATCAGAGGATTTTCATTTGTTCAGAGATGCTAGCATGAAAGCAATTAGCGCTCTACTTTGTGTAAAATGCAAAACCACAGATCGCTTTCAAATAGTTGCAAGCTATTCTAAAATTCTCAGCGGACCCGCATCTAGATATGACAATCATAATAGAGAATTATTCGCACTTTATTCCGGGATTAAACATTTTCAAAAAACCTTTCTATGGTCCGCTCATACACATTGCTATACAGATTGCAGGGCCCATTCTTATTTAAAGAGAGCTAAAGACGTAAATAGCAAGTTATACCGTATAGCTGTTTTAATAGACAGTGAGCAATTTACCTTTCATCACATTCCTGGAGTTAAAAATCCTAGCGACTATTTGAGCCGCCCTACTTCTGAATTTGTTGAAAAATACAGAAAAGGTAATCTTGATGAGTTGGAACAGGAATTTGACTGCCTTCAAGGTGAATATGTTGATTTTATTGGACTAGGAGAGAAGGAACTCAGACAGGCTCAAAAGCGCGATAAAGAAATAGAAGCAGCGTACAAATTTTTGGAAACTGTACCCGGAAAACGATTTGATTTTCGGGAAATGGAGTCTCAGGACTCGGACCCAAATTCTGTAATTTGTAATAGTCGGTCAACCGTAAGGGGTAGGCCTATCGTGCCTATTAGTGACGAGCAAGTCATGACAAGGGGTCATGTAATCCAGAGGGAAGCCACTGAGGTCCCTCTAAGGGATGCAAAAAAGGGTTGCATCCATAGGGATGCAGAAAAGGGTGGCATTCCGGCGCGCAAAGGTGGCACAAGCTTGTGCTCACAGGGAAATCATGATAATGAATCTGGTATAGTCTCCCAGGCTAAAAATTGAGGCAAATGAAGCAAACATATTACCAAAATGGCTTCTAAAATATGAACTGGTAATTCATAATGGGCTAGTTTATGCAGTCGATAGTACTGGAGATAAAAGACGTGTAAATAAATATAAAATTTTGGTACCAAAAGAACTTATCTCCACAACCATTGCCTTAATGCATAACAAATTATTGTTAGGTGCCCATCAAGGGTATATAAAAACGCTAGAACGAGTACGCGAATTTGCAGTTTTTGAAAACTTGCCGGTGCTCGTACAAAATTATGTCAAAAATTGTGATTCATGTCTTCGTCGAAATATAACGGGTCCTATGCTGAACCCAAGTTTGGCTGAAAATATTCCTCCGTCGCACTTATTTCATGCATTTTCTATAGATAGTGAATTCGCTCATAATAAAATTCTTTTCAATGCTACAAAACTTAATTTTGATTTCGAATCATTAGACTTCAAAAAAATTCATAGCTTTCTCGAGAGAGAGATGTATTCTGAAAAAGGCATATATAGCCTAAAATCTATTTTGAGCAAAACAAAATTACACAGAAAAATTGAATCAGCACAGTCCATGAGTATTAGGATCATGACAGGCGGCACGTTAATTTTCCTAATCCTTATCAGAATTTCCACGGTGATTCTCCTCAAATTAAGGAAATTATGGATTGATTATAGAGAAATGAAAAAAAATGGTTTTAGAATAGTCGAACAAGGGGACAATGAATAATAACAAATGTGAGCAGGGAAGGAATAAAAATTAATTTAAAATGTATGAAAAAAAGTAATAAAAATTTATTTTTTTTTAATAAAAGAGAGGGGGAGAAATGTAAAGATTGTTGCTAGGCTTACGCAAGTTAGATATAAGTGTATTTCTTGTATTTAGTGTTTTATTACGTTAAGGGTATATTTTTGGTATTTAGTGCATGTTCCACTTCAAGGGTATAGTTGGGTATGTGTTGTTTTATGTACTTGTTTCTGCCTTCTTTTCTATTCAAGGTAGTGGATCACATGACCAAAAACCTGCCAGCCAATGAGAGGCTACTTTGGGGGTCATGGAACCAGAATTGTATGCTTGGGCCTTGGAAGATAAGAAGGGGGAAAAGACAACTTGTGGACAGTTCAGCTTTGAGAACCAACAGTGACAAGTGGTTAGAGGAACACCGCTGGGAGAGTTCGAGCAACCTCCACCTTTCTATAAAATACGGTGCGCTGGGAGAGTTTAACAATAACCTCCACATCAACTGCCGTCGGAGAGTTCCAGTAGCCTCCACTAGCCAACTATAGACGGTGAGCTTGGAAAGTGCAGCAGCCACTTCCAAATCAACGGTGCCAGCCGGTGCAAGTTGACTATAGCTCGGATTCTCTACGGCTTCAAGAAGACTGTTCACGAGTGTACTCTAGTATTGTATTTTGTCTATTAGCTTATTAAAGTAGTTTTAGCAACATCTTGAGTAGATACGAATCCTGCCTACCACGCTACCCAAGGTCTTGTCCTCGTGGAGACTTGATCACCCCCCACTGGGGACCAATAAGACGGTATTTCTTTAGAAAAATACACCATACTTCACACATGCTTCAGAGTCATATTTGACCACTGTCAAATATGGTTTTTTTTAACTGTGAAAAAACACCCTGAGCAATTGTTCACAACTTTCCTTTTGCAAAGCATTGTTAGTTTAAATTTGTAAAGGCTAAATATGGGTTAGTTTGTTGTTTATTGTTTAGTCGGATTGGACAAAATACAGATACTGATGATAAAAGTCAATTTAATTACATGTTTCTTAAGTTTTTTCTCACTACTGAATATTTTCAAGAATACAGAGTTTAACCAAAACCAGCGTTAACGGTAATTCATATTCTCTGCCACTGCCTGGAAATGAAGACCCCTATGACAGGCTCTAGCCGGTATACCTATAGGGATACCGCTATCAATTCAGCTAGTTTCAGTACAGCCTGTAGGGATACAGGTTATAGGGATATCGGCCACTGTGAAATAAAGACTAGACCCCACGCCAAAGTTGTGCACAGGAAGATAGACATCCGGGCATGACCCCCTTAAGCATATTATCTTACTTTTATGAATCCCCCATTATTTCCAGTCAATTTTCATATAATCCATTTTTTTTTATTTTACATCTTTCACTTCCATCGAAACACGACTTCAAATAACTCCTACTTACACGTTTGAACAAACATTTTTTTTTTATCTATACTTGCTGTAAGACAAATATCAAACATTGAATTCGACAATGTTTACTTTCACTGCTTTGCTCTCCCAGCACAGATGAGACAAAATCCTTTTGTTTGGAAACAGAGAAGCTTAAATTTTTAAACATTGAACCAATCCAATCAACATTTAGCATATTTTCATCTTCATCGTAGAGCTACCAAGTTTCATCTGCTATCAAACAAGACGCACCAAGTATCGTAAATATTCCAAATCTACACTTTTTCCCATTTTCAAATTTTCAGATAGTAAGTATATACAGTAGTGGTACAGACCGTTCTGATGCTTAAAGGAGGTCAAAGGAATGTATTAGTCAAATTTTAGCGTGCTTTTCAAACAGTTCGTGGTAACGGACTGTAAGAAAAGAAAGACCCGGCTCAATAGTAACCAAAACTCTATAAAACGGATTATTTGATACCAATAGATATATCAAAGGAATTAGCTTATTATGTTGATTTTCAAATACATAAGTTTCATCAAGTTTAGTCTTACCCATTAAAGAGCCTGAGAGAACTCACCTGATTTTCAAAAAATGGAGGAAACACCCCCTAAAAGTCATAGAATCTTAATGAAAATAACACTATCGGATTCAGCGTATCAGAAAACCCTACTGTAGAAGTTTCAAGCTCCTATCTTCAAAAATGTGAAATTTTGATTTTTTTTGTCAGAAGAAAGATCACGGATGCGTGTTTATTTTTATTTTTTTTTAGGAGTGATCGTATTGACCCTTGATCCTAGAACATCGTGAGAAGGCTCACTTAAACGAAAATTAAACTTTTTAGTGCCCTTTTTCAGGGACCCAAAAATGAAGGGCAACTAGGTCCCCTGCCCCACCGCTCTTTTTCCCAAAATCCTCCGATGATAATTTTGAGATAGCCATTTTGCTCATCATAGTTTAAAGACCCAATAAATATACCTTTGGATATAAAAAGACCTGTCCTCCCACAGCCCCGGGAAAAGGTCTAAGTTATAAAATTAGCGCATCGTTTACGCGTAGTATTTGTTATTGGGAAGTATGCATACATTTTGGGTGGGGGGGGGGGTGATTTTCTGGTGGGGGTTTTACAACGGGGGAATTTCCCGGGGGAACTTTTCAGGGGAAATCATACAGTGGGGTAATTTGAAAGAAATCCTATACCAAATTCTTCTTATTTGTCTTGCTTTCTCTTTTCTGTCTCAATTTTACGCGTAGAGTTGTCAAGGGTAATTGTTCGGGGCAAATGTTACCGGTATTTAATTGTCTAAAGAATATTTACTTGCAGAGGGGGATTTCTCCGTGGAGGTGGAGCCAGATATCCTGGCATTTTTTAAAAACGATCAGAAATTCAATAAAAAAAGCAAGTTTTTTTTAATGAAAGTAAGGAGTAACATTAAAACTTAAAAATAACATAAATTATTATTTATACGACGGGTTTTATCCCCTCCTCAACATCTCGTTCTTTACGTTAAAGTATGAATTTTGTCCCAATTCTTACGAACGATTCCTCAAATACAAGAGTCGGTTAATTGGAACAATAAGAAGCTTTTATAAAACTACTAAGAAACTTTAGCGTAAAGAGCGAGGTGTTGAGGAGGGGATAGCCCCCTTCCGATATGCAATAATTTCTATTCGTTTTAAGTTTTCATGTTGTTGCTTATTTTCAGTTGAAAAAAAATTGTTTTTTATTCAATTATCAGTAAGAACTCAAACATTAACAATCTTTGATCATAGGCAATGCAATAGTACTGCCTAAGTAAAGAACTATGTTGGCACAATGTATTATTTTTTTCCTTTAGACCAGGGCACTTCATATCAAAGAAGTTATCGTAGAAACTTCAAAAAAGGCTCATTCGACTGGAAATCAAAGGGCTAGTGCCCTTTTTAAAAGTCGAAAGTGATTGGAGGGCAACTAACCACCCTCTCACACCCACCTTTTCCCCAAACACATCCAATCACAATTTTGAGATAGCCATTTTTTTCACGCAGTTGAAAGTCCGGGAAATTATATCTTTTAGCAGGACACTCGCCCCACAGTCTTCAGGACAAGGGTTATAAGAGGGAAACCAACCCCCCTCTCACCCCAACCTTTTCCCCAAAACCATCCAATCAAAATTTTTAGATAGCCATTTTGTTCAACGTAGTTGAAAGTTTTGGAAATTATGTCTTTAAGGATGACAACCCCCCCCCTGCCCTCAGGGCAAGGGTTGTAAGTTATGCCCTGGGGGTATATAGGTTTTTTTAGGAACTGATGTTGTATAAACTTCAAAAGGGGCTCATTCCATTGGAAATTGAAAGGGCTAGTGCCCTTTTCACAGTCAAAAGTGATTGAAGGGCAACTATACCCCCTCTCACGCCCACCATTTCCCCAAACATATCCAATCAAAGTTTTGAAACAACCATTTTATTCAAAGTAGTTGGAAGTTCTGGAAGTTATATATTTTAGGATGAAAAACCACCCGGAGTCCCCAGGGCAAAGGTTGTAAGTTATGCCTTGGGGGCATGTAAGGTATCTATAGATAGCGTTGTCGTAGAAACTTCAAAAGCGGCTCATTCAATTGGAAATTAAGAGGGCTACAGCCTTTCTTATTAGTAGAAAGTGATCAAAGGGCAAATGCCCCCCCATACCCATAATTTCTCCAAACTCTTAGAATCAACATTTTGAGACAGCCATTTTGTTCAGCGTATCCGAACAGTCTAGAAATTATGTCTCTGAGGATAACAAAATTATGTCTTGGGGAAATTATGCCATTGAGGATATAAGGTTTTTATAGAAAACATGGTCATATAAACTTCGGAGGGGGCTCATTGGATTGGTAATCAGACACTCTAGTGTTCTTTTTAAGAGACAGAGTGATCAGAGGGCTTCTATCCATTCCCCCCCACACACGCTGTATTGTCCCGAAATGCATCTAATAGAAAATTTGAGATACCTATTCTATTCAAAACTAAATATCATATAACAAGGCCTTTGGGGTTGCAAAAATCCCCATAGATTAGGGGCAAGGGTTGTAAGCTATGCCCAGGGGGTATTTAAGGTTTTTATGGAGGGAATGGTTGTTTAACTTTAGAAGAGACTCGGTCTTTCTCCCTGAAAAAGACTATGTCAATATAAAACGAACAGAAACTAATTAAAACAACTTTTTCAACAAAATAAGTTTTTAAATAGAGTAAAAAACTCTATTAAACCAAAATGAACAAAAATAGAATAAAATAATCTACCAAGAATAAACTACCACAAATCAGTATCAATAAATAAATGAAACCCAAAACAAACAGAAATTAAAATAATTAAGAGTCAAACTCAAAACGAGCAGAAATTAATATGAGTAGGGTTCTAAACCCCAAGCTTTCTAAAAGCCAGAATATAATTTGTACTTTACTGAAACAATTATTTTAAATGTTTTCCCTTTTCTAACTTTAAGGAATCAAAAATCAATTAAGATTTTAAGGAATAAATATCAGCAGATGCATATTAAACTGACAACGCAGATTTTTTTCAGTAAATTCATCGGAATTTTTTTCAGTAAAATATAAATTATATTATTCTATTTTTATTCATTTTGGTTT
Organism: Artemia sp. Kazakhstan ARC1039; assembly: GCA_029168905.1. Lineage (NCBI taxonomy): Eukaryota > Metazoa > Arthropoda > Branchiopoda > Anostraca > Artemiidae > Artemia > Artemia sp. Kazakhstan ARC1039. The sequence goes on along the minus strand of JAQQPU010004280.1, from coordinate 44,044 downwards.
AATGGAGTTCTCTACTTTTTTTAAGAACTTATTTTGTTGAAAAAGTTTTTTTTTAATTAGTTCCCTAAAACAACTACACACTCAGAGGAAAGGAACACCTTCTTAATCTGTTTGATGTCATGTTTTTGAGATTTTTTTGCTTTTTTTTCGTCCGTTACTGCCAAATACCGCGTAACTGCACATACTTTTTTTCATTAATTTTTGGAAATCCCAGTTTTACATGATTGTTTAAGATATATATGGTTGTGTAAGCTTCCATTTAGACAATCAAACAATCAGGACCGTATGCAGGATTTTTGTTCCGAGGGGGGGGGGGGTGTACAAATATACTTTAAAAAGCACATCAAAAAAATTTCAAATATATTTTTGTTGCGGTTTTAGATAAGTTATAGGTGAAGAGGACGGCATTGGGTCCTACAATCCCTACCGGCCGTGCTGGTTTCTGTTTCATTGCCCTTCAGCCAGGAAGTGTAATGAGGGGTTGAGGGCCAGCCACCCTGTGCTTTCGAAAACTCTTCCTATTCAACTTCTCCAGATTTCTCCACGTACCCATCTAAAGCTGGGTCAACTCTGGCTGAGCATACAGAGTCACGCCACTGACCCCCGTTCAAACCAAACAACCAGTGACATCTGGTCTCGAACCTCTATCCTCTCGGACAAAGGGTCTCAAATCTAGCACACTAACCACTTATGGTTTTAGAAGATAGACAATTTTTTTTTTTGGGGGGGGGGTCCAAACCCTGATCTTGAATGATTTGCCCCCAACCACGCATTGAACTCCCGGCCGAAGGAAGTGAATCAGGAGATCAGTACCTGTAAACGCAGACCATCGGTCAGCGTGCGAAAAAGTTAGTAAGTTTGTGTCAAGCCACCTAATCCTCCAGGATACGGCCTTGCAAACAATCATATTACATTTTTTTTCTTTTCTTGGTAATTTAAGATTAACAGTTTTCAAACTCTCCAGAAGAGATCGGAACGGGTTTCTACGATGGGATTCATATACCCATAAATTTACATTTACGGCCAGAATTTTTCAAACTTTACTGGGGACCATTGCCGTATCCAGCATTTTTGTTGGGGGGGGGGGGGGGGAAAAAAAAAAAAAATTTAAGCAACGCAGATTTGGTTTTGTTTGTTTTTGTTTTTTTTTTTTTTTAGGAGTAAAAAAAAATTTTTTTGGGGTGGGGCGCTGGACCCCCTAACCCCCCCCCCCTCTACCTGCATACGACCTTGCTGAAGACGTCAACATA
>JAQQPU010004280.1:28683-42394 GCA_029168905.1 Artemia sp. Kazakhstan ARC1039 | reverse complement strand
GTGGGAAAAATCCATCCAAGCAGCTGAAATAAGAAAAATCTCAAAAAGAAAATGGTATTATGAGGTTTTGAGGGAGGAGAATTGTAGGTCTCTCCTTGCTTGTGAACCTGATGCTAATTTAGCAACGAACAAATTAAGATGTAAAGAATATACATGGAACTCACCGGGCATAATGTTCTCTCTGACAATATGTACATGATTATCTCGATCGGGTCGGGTATGTTCATGCCAAAATCCCACTACATGGCCAAGTTCATGAACTACGATTCCAAACTTATCACAGTTTTTTCCAATGGAGATTGCTTGAGGTCCATTTCCTCGCTTTCCAACAAAGGAGCAGCACCTACAGAACGAGGTCGGTTTAGTATAACGTTTAAACTCAGCATTTGCTAGAAATGGCGAGACCGGGCAAATATGCAAGAGGTCGGTCCATAGGCCTTTTCCTCGGAGAGAGAGCTACTACTGTCTCCCAATTTTTCGAACCCTCCCCGGATTTTCCCAAAAGAAAATGGGGCTCCTCGAAATCTCTCTAAAACTTAACGCTCCCAAATACGTGGACGGTAAGACGAAACACAAATTATTAATTTTCGTTATTGTAAATTTTTTAACAAACCCCGATATTTCTCAGAAAATTCGTGGAACCGCCGAAGAAATGCGGAAAGTGGAATTACTACAAAAAATATTACGATTTTAGCAATTTTTCGGGAATTCTTAATCATTTGATCGCTTTGATCATTACCCCCCCCCCCCCTCTCCAATATTTTTTGGCGTAAATGCCTTGACTACTCAGACGTTTGCTTCAAGCAGTTTAATAGCCTTCTTTTGCAAACTTGAGTTTCTTTTATTCACTTATTCAGTGGCATCGTTGAGGGGGGGGGGGGGGGGAAAAAGGGGGATTTTTTCCCCCCCCCCCATTAATTTGAAAAAAACTATAATTTATTAAGTAGCTTCAAAACTGTTAAAAGCTCGTTTTAAGTGTCAAATTTTCTCTTTATTTTGAGCAGACAATTTGTTTTAATTAATCCATGCTCGTTTTCAACATAAAGAAAACAAGAAAAATAGGGGTCCATTACACTTCATAATAAGTTCCACATTAATATTTTTCAAAATATACAGTCTTTGAAACCTAATCTTTAAGTAAAAATGCCAGTCTATTTAAAAACAAAGTTCAAAAATGTTCTATGCTTCCTGTTTTGTCATATTGCTCAGGTCAATTTTTTCCCCTGATATTTAAGGTGCTTTTACTTCCTAAAATCTATCTGCTCAAAATTAAATTCTCAAGATTAAATTCTCTTGCCCACTGATATCAATGCTATTTATAAATATAAATCGGCTAAAACACAAACAAAAATTTAACAAAAAATCATATTTTTTATGTTTTGTTTTTTAATAAATATTTTAAATATTTTAGTAAATTTTAATTATTAAATGTATTTTAATAAATCATTTGTTTAAAAGTTTTGTACAATAAATTAAATCTTACAGAGTCAAAATACATTCAAAATGAGGAGCAAATAAATAGCGCGATACGCAGGCGCTGTAAGAACAGAGCTTGGTCCAATAATGAGATTGATCATCCGTACTGAGCGTTAGGGGAAGTGGAGGGGGATATGTACTGCAGTTTAGTGATGAATCTGGTTGAAAAAAAACGAGGGTATACGACATTCATCTTCACCCACCTGAAAGCTTGTTTACGCTATGCTACTGTCATCTGCAGCAGATCATTTTAGTAAAAGCCAAGCACCAGCACTAATATTTATGATTGTATAATGTGTGTTTGTTTATAATGTATTGAGTATTGTTTTTAAACTCACCAATTTGTGTCTTGGTGAGCAGTAGTTACACCAAGTATTTACTTTTTTTCACTACCGCTTAAATAGCACCTACTTCGATAGCACCCCTCTTGTCTCCCCCCATAAAAATACTGCAACTACGCCCCTGCACTCATTCATAGATTAACGACGCTCATCGGCTTCAAAATCATTGTGTTGGCACTGTAGGAAATGGGATTGACCTAGGGTTATCTATCTCTAGATATAAATCTGTCCATGGGTTTGCTACTAAACCCCGAGTACTTTCAGAAAGAATCTACAAAAAAACTATCTAATGTAAGTATGTTAAAATTACTCTCCAGATTGTTTCTTATTGTTCTTCTTTTGGATTATTTTAGTCATTGAGTTATATTCTGCGTATGTGTATTTTATCTACCTCTGCTTGTATGCAGGGATGCTAACTAAACCCATTTTATGTTAAAAGGACACATTCCCATGTACTACTTCACAGTGACATAAAAGGGCAAAAAAGCAAAACATTTTAACATTTTGGACATAAAAGAGAAAAACCTGGACACATTTTGTCCCAACAAAGTATGTCCACAAGCATCTCCTAACTAGAAATATATTTTGGTAAAAAAAAAATGTCAGTTTCTCCAAAATAGTGCTTTTTCTTATTTATTTTTTTTCGTTTTTTTTGAGCGTCTAGGTTTTGTCAGAGATTTCGTAAGTAAAGAAGTTTCTCCAAAGTAAGGGATTTACATGTTTATATGATCTCGTGCTTTCACACTAAGTCATTTTGTATGAATGTTTTATATGGATTTTTTTTTTCGGTTTCATTATATTTGATGTCATCTGTCCACTTTGAAGAAGGTTTTCAAGGCGTCTTTCGATCAATAATAGAACTGGTAAAAAAAAAAACCTCCAGCTTTGGGATTTTAAGATGGACACAATTTTTGGATTTTCGGATCAACATTACTTGATGCTTACTGGACATATTCATGAACCAAAAAGTTGGCAACCCTGCTGTAAAGACACAGAATTGTCAAATTCATATGAGATTTTAACACTTGAATAAATACGTGCAAGGGTATACAAAAAATATGTTGTGCTAAGCATGGTAATTGGTCGCTCTATTATCTTTACTTCTTTCTTTTCTTTTGGATTGTTTTATTTCTTGAATTATATCCTGTGTTTGTGCATTTATCTAGTTCCGTTTGTAAAGATGCAACATTGTCAAGTTAAGTTTATAAAAGTTAAATGGTTTTATGCGTATTCCCTAACTTTATATTTATATTTCTTTTCTTCGTTCTATTCTATTCTCACTAAATGCTTACCCAGTTCTTGTTTAGGCTATTTTGTCTCAGAGATTTTAGTTCTTCAGGTGTTTTCTTTTTTCTTTGGGTACTTATGGTCAAGTTATATTTTGTGAATCGTGTTTACCTATCTTCACTTATATATGCAAAATTACCATTTTAAGACAGAATTATAATAGTAGAGTAGACCCCTCCCTCCCTAGACTTTAAAAGATAGCCTTTTCACTTTTTCATTGATTTTTTTTTTGTATTTTCATTGAAAAATTAAAAAAAAAACTACCCTCCCCCCTAGATTTTCATATACACTTTGACCCCTATCCCACATACATTTTCATTATTATTATTTATCATTCATGCTGAAACTGCTTATTTTCATTAGACACACATGCTCCTAAGACCTGCCTATTTTTTGTACATTTTTCTCCATAGTTTTTATTTGTTTTAACAGAGTTGAAAAAATGACTGCTGTAAAAAGTGGTTGAAATAACAAAAAGAAACACTATTTTAAATATATACAGTTCATCGAGGGACCAACTTTCATAAATTACATGCGCCAGGTGGCGTAATAAATCGCAGAAATAACATACGCGTACCAAGCAGTGGCGAAAGCGTGCTAAGTGTGGTAGAGCTGTGTCAAGTATTATGGGGACTATTCCGCGTGTGGTGTAACTGTGCTAAACGTGGCAGAGCTGTTTGGCGGACATGGCGTCCCAAGATGTACACGAGGTGGCGGAAAGTAGACGACCCCTCGCAGCACATTGAGCTTGACAGGCACGTACGCAGGAATTTGTTTCAGGGGGGGGCAATTTTTTTCGGGGGGGGGGGGCCAAATCCTTCAAACCCATTATTCTGTGAGAAAAATCAGAAAATTATGGGAAAATGAAAAAAAATCGTGAGATTTCGGGGGGTCCGAGCCTGGAGGCCCCCCCTTTGTACGTCCCTGGAGCTTGAAGTAGATGATTACATTAAAACAGCTATAGTTCGTTAGCATAAGTAGTAAATTTCGCTTTATTGAATTACTGCATGAGCAACTCTATCCTAGTAGATAAAATTCAGCATGTGAAGGGTTCCTAACTAATCTTACCGATCCTAAAAAAGTAAGGAGGAACTAGGCTCAATAAACTGAAACTCTGAAAAACAGTTTCTTGAAATCAATACATACATCAAAAGAATCAGGTTATTGTGCTGATTCCACAATATAAGATTCAAAAAGTTTAGAGTTACCCATCAAAAGCTAGGAGAAAATGTGCATGATTTTTGAAAAAGGAAGAAATACCCCATAAAATTCAAGGAATCTTGATTAAAATCATGCCGTCACATATCAGCGTACTTGAGAACCCTACTGAAGAAGTTCCAACTCCTATATGCAAAAATGTGGAATTTCGCTTTTTTTGCCAGAAGATGAATCACGGATGCGTGTTCTTTTTTTTTTCCAGGGATGGTCGCATTGAAATATTGGTCCTAGAAGATCGGGAGAGGACACATTGAAACTGAAATGAAAAGTTCCAGTGCCCTTTTAAGTGACAAACAGGTTGTAGGGCAACTGACCCCTCTCCTATGCCAATTTATTTCCCAAAGTTATGTGATCAAAATTTTGAGACAGCCATTTTGTTCAGTATAGTTGAAAGACCAAATAACTCTGTTTTTAGTGGTAAAATGACCTCCCACAGTCCATGTAAAGAGGCCTGTAAGTTATGAAATTTGCCCATTGTTTACGTATAGTATTTGTTATTGGGAAGTATACAGACATTTTCTGGGGGGGGATTTTTTGCTTGGGGTGGATTTCCGTTGGCAATCTCCCCTCCGCCGCACACACCCCCCCGGGGGGGGGGCTCAGGGCAAATTTTAGACTGGGGGGATTTGACAGAATTCCTATACGAAAGTCTTTTTAATTGTCTTACATTATCTTTACCAAATCAATTTTATATGTGGAGATATTCCGGAGGAAATATCCAGGGCTAATTTCCGCGTGTTTTGGTTTCCAGAAAATCTATGGAAGAGGGCATTTCCGGAACGACCGAAAAAGCGATTAAAGACTAAAGTCTTTTTCAAATGAAAGTATGCTAAAGATAATTCTTCAGGCTAAATCGCCCGCAAAAAATTTCACGGGGAGGAAAATTTTCAGCAAGGACGGAACTGTCCGGAGGAAACTTGATGAGGGGGGGGGTGTACTTTACGTTGGAGGAAATCTTCATCGAGGAGTTTCCCATTAGAGAAGGGGGTATATTTCATTAAGGGTAAGCCAGATTTACCTGCATTATTTAAAAAAAAAAAACAGAAATTAAATAAAAAACAAGCTTTTTTTAACTGAAAGTAAGGAGCAACATTAAAACTCAAAACGAACAGAAATTATTCCGTATATGAAAGGTTGTCCCATCCTCAATACCTTGCTCTTTAAGCTAAAGTTTGACTATTTGTTCCAATTTTTTTAAGAACGGCTCCTGAAATACAGGGGCCATTTAATTAGAATTAAATAAAAAAAATGTTTTTTTTTTAACTGAAAGTAAGGAGCGACGTTTAAACTTAAGACGAACAGAAATTATTCCGTATGAAAAAGGCTGTCCCCTCCTCAACGCATCGCTCTTTAAGTTGTTTGTTGTTTTTAAAAGAAATAGAGTTGTGAGAAAGTCAAAATTTAGCGTAAAGAGCGAGGCGTTGAGGAGGGGACAGCCCCTTTCATATGCGGAATAATTACTGTTCGTTCAAAAAAAAAAAAAACGAATAATTACTGTTCGTTTTAACTTTCAGTTAAAAAAACTTGTTTTTTTTATTTAATTTTTGAACGTTTTTGAATTAATGCAGGTTTTGATTTTGGCTCACCGTACATGAATAATTAAAACAAAATTTGAATATTAATTTTACTTTTATTTGGTTATTTGGCTTTGTCGAAAGTTGTTTAATTTTATTTACGAACGTTTTTATTAGTAATAAATATACGTAACTTGCGAATTAACTTACGTAACAAACTTCTATATTCATAAATTTTTAATACGTATATTAGGGGGTTCGCCCCCTAGTCAATACCTGGCTCTTTACGCTAAAGTTCAAATTTTGTTCCAATTCTTTAAAAATGACCCCTTAATCACAAAGGTGGTTAATTAGAATAAATCGCTCTTATGAAAGTACTAAAACATCTTTAACTTAAAGAGCGACGTTCTGACTAGGGGGCGAACCCAATCATATACGTAATAATTTCTGTTCGTTTTAAGTTTTGATGTTGCTCCTTACTTTCAGTTGAAAAACTTGTTTTTTTATATAATTTCTGATCTTTTTAAAATAATGCTAGGAAATCCGGGGCTTCCTTCATAGCAATGTCCCTTCCCCCATGAAAACTTCCTCCATGGAAAGATCCTTCCACATAACCCTCCACCCCCCCCCACTACCAGGAAAAATCCCCCCTGAAAACTTATGTATACTTACTATTAACCAATACTATTTGTTAACATTGGATAATGTTCATAATTTTCAGCACACCCCCCGGGGATTTTGGGGGATTAAGCCATCCTAAAAGACATAGTTATCATTTTCGACCATGCTGAACAAAATGGCTATCTCAAAATTTTGATCGGGTGACTTTGGGAAAAAAGGAGCGTGGGAGGGGGCCTAGTTGCCCTCTATTTTTTGGTCACTTAAAAACGGAACTAGAACTTTTAATTTCCGTTCCAATGAGACCTTCCACGATATTCTAGGACTACTGGGTCGATAAGATCTCCCCTGGAATAAAAAAACAAAAAAAAACAAATAAACACGCATCCGTGATCTTTCTTCTGGCAAAAAGTACAAAATTCCGCATTTTTGCAGATAGGAGCTTGAAACTTCTACCGTAGGGTTCTCTGATACGATTAATTTGATGTGTGATTTTCATTAAGGTTCTATAATTTTTAGGGGGTCTTTCCCACTTTTTTCGAAAATCAGCCAAATTTTCTCAGGCGCGTAACTTTCGATGGGTAGGACTAAACTTGATGAAACTTATAAATTTGGAATCAAAATTAAAATCTGCTTCTTTTGATGTATCTATTGGTATCAAAATCCCGTGTTTGAGTATCGGTTACTATTGAGCCGGATCGCTCCTTACTTACAGTTCGTTGCCCCGAACTGTTTGATACGAACCTTTTTAAAAATTGCTAACAGCTGTAGCGTAAAGAGCAAGGTTTTAAGGAGGGGACAACCTTCATATACGGTATTAATTTCAGTTCGTTTTGAGTTTTGATGTTGCTCCATACTTTCGGTTTTTAAAAGGAACTTTTTTTTATTTAATTAAGAGTAAACAATCACTTTTCACCAAAATTTCTTCGATTTTCTTAAAGAAAGTAGTACAGACAGGTGAAAAAACCTTTCAGGGATCAGTTTAAATGTAGACTCCTGAAAATACCTGAAAGTCTCGTTCGCCTAGCTCAACTACTTATCTTTAAAATGGTTCTAGGCGTTTACCTGCCTGGCGTTTACCCCCCGGAAAATACCCCCCTCCTCGTGGAAAATACCCCCCAGAAAATACCCCGGATGAAAAAACAACGTCCTCCCGCGGAAAATACCCCCGCGAAAATTGCCCCACTGCAAAATATCCCCTGTGGAAAATACCCACCCCCCAGAAAAGATCCCCCCTCCCCGTGGAAAATAAGGCTTTCCAAATTTGAGAATTTTATTCCAGTTTTGTTTTTCATTTTCCGTTTGGGGAAGGAATTTGGTAATTGTGTATTATGCACAACTTGCCCAAATTTACGTTGTGTAAAACTCGAGAACAAACTGGTTTCTTCGTTAGTGTCTTTCAGCTTAGCGTGAGACAAGACAAAGACAAGTGACAGAATTGAGACATAATCTGGCTCCACTTCTGTGGAAGTGGAGCCAGACAGCTTGGCGTTTTTTTTTGTTTTTTTTTTAAGCGATCATCAAGTTTTTTTCAACTGAAAGTAAGGAGCAACATTAGAACTTGAAACGAACAGAAACTATTATGTATATTAAGGGGGTTGCCCCTCCTTAACACCTCGCTGTTTACGCTAAAGTTCGAATTCTCCAATTCTTTCAGAGCGACTGCTGAAACAAAAGGTTCGTTTAATTAGAACAATAAGAAGTTTTTTTTAGGTGCTTTTCAGGAACTTTAAGTAGCTTAAGAAGTTTTCTTAAGAAACTTTAGCGTAAAGAGTGAGGCGTTAAGTAGGGGGCAGCCCTCTTAATATACGTAATAATTTCTCTTCGTTTTAAGTTTTAATGTTGCTCCTTGCTTTCAGTTGAAAAAACTTGTCTTTTAAATTTAATTCAGAATAAAAAGCTGTCATAACTGGATGTATAGGATGAGAGCTAGAAGATATAAGAGCCATAAAATACTTAGGCCATTCAGAAAAGAAGATGTCAAGTTTAGAATGTTTACTCTATAATTTGAAATCAATCCAATTGAAATGTGTTAGGAAGAAAAAAAAACTTTGGCAGAACGCAAGGAAATAATGTGAACTGGTGTGAACAATGAAAACATGAGAAGAACCCAATCAGAATAAAATTTGTTAATATTTTTGCTCTTCGAAATAAAAGTTGTTAAAATTTTGCTGTTCAGAATAAAAACAGTCAATGTTTTGCCCTTTTCAATAAAAGCAGTCTATTTTCGCAGTATTTTACAAGTATTTTAGCTATTCGGAATAAAAGCAGCCAATCCTTTTGGTATTCAGAACAAAATATTGTGAATATTTTTGGCTATTTAAAATAAACACGGTCAATATTTTGGCGATTCAAAATAATAGCTGTAAATATTTTTGCTCTTTCTGAAAAATCAGTCAATATTTTAGCTAATCGGAATAAAGGTACTCAGTCTTTTGGGTATTCAGAACAAAATATTGTTAATAATTTTGGCTATTCAAAATAAAAGCTGTCAATATTTTTGATTTAAAATAAAAGCAGTAAATATTCTTATTAATACTGGCTATTCAGAATAGAATATGTCAACATTTTTCCTATTCCGAATGAAACTTCTCAATAATTTGGAAATTCAAAATAAAAATATTGTAAAGTAATTTAAAAACACCAACGAACATCACAAAAATAAAATAAAACAAAACATTTAAAACATCAACAAAATAAAGTCATTTTAAGTAGTTTTCAGAATTTAATAAGGTTCCATTCTAAAGGGTTTATCTGCCAAAACGGTTCCATTATTATTTTTATACTTTTATAAAAAAAAATCTACTAAAAACTACAGTTTCTTTCTCTGCTACTCGGAAAAATGAAGATTCTTTGAGACTAAAAATGGTGAAGTGTGGCATTTTCGGGTTTAAAGGCTAAATAAACCCGAAAAAGCCTTTAGGTTTAAAGGCTAAATTTCATAGGTCGTTCAAGGAAAGGACTTTACGTTATGAGCGTTCCACGCTCTGTTTTTTAGTAAAAAAAAAAAAACTTTCCAGGAAGCAGAAAAAAATGTAGGTCATTTTCAGCGACGTATGCAGGGGGGGGGGCTCCGGCCCCCCCCGAAATCTCACGATTTTTTTTCATTTTCCCATAATTTTCAGATTTTTCTTACAGAATAATGGGTTTGAAGGATTTGGCCCCCCCAAAACAAATTGGGCCCCCCCGAAACAAATTCCTGCGTACGTGCCTGGTCATTTTTGTTTCATCTCTGAGATCAGTGGCGTAACTAGAAGCGTGCAGGGGGGGCAGCTGTCGCTGGGTACGTCCTCCAAGGAGGTACCAAAATGAGTTTTTTTTGTAAATACAATGACCTATTTAGCTTTGGTAGTGACGGTGGGGGGAGGGGGAATTGAAATAGTCCCCGGACGCTGAAAACCCTAGCAACGCCTGTGTTTGAGATAAAAGTTGATCTTTCATTCTTTATGTCTACGGAAAAACCCCAATCAAGGGTAGCCATAATGAAATCTAAGAAATAAGTCACGAACCCCTGCGCAGAGCCTGTTGCGCATATTTGAATAATTAGCAAAAGTTGTTCAACAGGGTCGTTTGTAATCGAATTTGCAAAGGAAAAAACATGGAAGGAAACTCGAGATGGATATTTATACAATTTCGCTTTTTGACAAGTGAATGGAAACAGAAAGAGGCGTTTCTCATTAATACAAGTGCTAAAGGGATACCATGACTACCAATATTTAAAATTATCATGATTGCAGCGGCAGCTGCAACCTAATAAAGAGCGAACCACGGCCCATAGTAACCAAAAATTAAAAAACGCGATTAGAAAAAAAAATGCCTAGTGAAAAAAATTGCAATCTGACACTGATTCAGGAATGGTAACTGTCATTTCGGTTCGTATTAAAAATAAAAGTTTATTGGGAAAAGGAATTTATGGTTATTTCGAAAAAAGCCTGAACCCCCTCGAAAATGGCGTCAGAGCAAAATGAAGTGTACCATTGGAATCAGCATAGCCGAAAACCTTATTCAGAGACATTACAGTCCCCAAACTTGAAAAACAAGAAAAATCACTTTTTTGTATGGGTAGCACTGATCTGTCGCCCTTTTTTTGTTTTTTTTTTCCAGGGCTAGCCGTTTACCAGAACATCATAGAGAGACGCTTAATTGCTCATTAAAAAGATTTTTCCAACATCTAGGTGCTTTTCATAAATTCCACCATCTGCGAGTGTCATATGGCACAAAAATGGCATATTCTGTGCCATTTCTCAAGGGGTGGGGCTAGCGGGCTAACAAACTTCGTAAACAGATGTTTAATAGCTCACGTAAAAGCTATCTCTCATATCGACGTTTTATTTCTAAATTCCACCACATGCTACTGCCAAATGGCACTAAAATGACACTATTAATGCTATGTCTCAAGTGGAAAAGCTAGGGGCTGGTGGGCTGCCAGAACTTCTTAGAGAAATGTTTAATGGCTGTTTTGAAATCTATTGCTCATATCTACGTGCTTTTAATTAGCTTTGCCATCCGTAAGTTCCAAATAGCACAAAAACGGCACCTATTTTTGCCACTTCTTAAGTTTAAAAGCTTCGAAGCATAAAATTGGTACAATTGTAATAATTATGGTCCAAAGCCCTTAACTAAAGATTTACAAGGGACCCTTCCCGTATACTCCCCCTCCCAGACCCCCTTAGTAAGTCTCATTAGTCCGTTGGGAGAATTTACTAAGAACTCTTTTAACACGGTCAGAACCAAAAGTAAAAAATGGTGTTTAGGAAAAAACTGTATAATGTAAAAAAAATTGCCATCTTACACTGATTGAGGAATGGTAACTATTATTTTGGTTCGTCTTAAAAGTAAAAGTTTATTGCGAAAAGAAATTTATGATGATTTCGAAAAAAGCCCGAAACCTCTCGAAAATAGCGTCAGATCAAAATGAAAACTATACCATTGGTATCACCATGGTCGAAAACCTTGTACAGAGAAATTACAGGCCCCCTCATTGAAAAACAAAGAAAATGACTTTTTCCTTGTTGTAGCACTGATGTCTCCCGTTTTTTTTTCTTTTTTTCTAGCAGGGCTAGGGGGTGACCAGAAAATCATAGAGAGATGTATAATAGCTCATTCGAACGGAAATTAAATTTACTAATGTCCTTTTTAAGTGACCAAAAAGATTGGAGGGCAACTAGCCCCCCTCCCTGAACTCCCCCTCCCCCCAAAGTCATCCAATCACAATTTTGAGAAAGCCATTTTGTTCAAAATAGTTCAAAGGTCAAATGTCTTTGGTTTTGGTGATGATACGACCCTCCATAGTTCCTGGGGAAAAGGCTACATACTGTATCGGTATCGTAAGTATTTATATCACGCGTATCGGTGTGAGCGTATTGTTGTTGGGCGTATTGGTATCGCATGTATCTAGACACATTTTTAATAGCTCATATAAAAGATATTGCTCATATCTACATCCAGTGGCGTAATTTCGGCAAAATCCTGGGTGGTGGTGGGGGGGGGGGTTGCAAAGTTGGAGCCAATTTCCGAAATCAAGTGAAAATGATAGTGAAAAACTGAAAAATGAGCCATATATTACCATAGAGGCAAAGACATACTAAAGAAAACCGACCTGTTTCACTGGATGCTTGTATTATGAATGCTTATCTTAGTTTTTACAAGATTTTTGGCATAAACTAAGATTCCTATAAATTCCACCATCAGCGATAAACTTAAAAAAACACAGAAAATTGGTAGCATTAGTCTATGCCCTCTTGAAAGAACAATTACTGGTACTTATGTATTATGGTTGCAGCGGTAGCTAGAACCTAGTAAAGAGCGAACCACAGCCCATAGTAACCAAAAGTTAAAAACCACTCTTAGAAAAAAGGCTACTTAGTGCAAAAATATTGCCATCTGACACTGATTCAGGAATGGTGACTTTTATTTTAGTTTGTCTGAAAGGTAAAGGTTTATTGCCAAAAGAAATTTATGGGGATTTCGAAAAATAAGCCTGAAGCCCCTCGAAAATGGCGTCTGATAAAAATTAAAAGTGTACGTTTGGAATAACCATGGTCGAAAACCTTTTACAGGGATACAGTCCCCCTCCTTGAACAACAAAGAAAATCGCTTTTTTGCATCGGTAGCACTGATATGCCTCCCTTTTTTTATTCTTTTTTTTCTAGCAGGGCTAAGGGGTTTAACTGCCCTTTTTAGGTGACCAAAGAGATTGGAGGGCAACTAGCCCCCCTCCCTGCAGGCCCCGTCCCCCCAAAGTCATCCAATAAAAATATTGAGATAGCCATTTTGTTCAACATAGGTAAAAGGTCCAATATCTATGGTTTTAGTGACAATATGACCCTCCATAGTCCATGGGTAAAGGGCTGTACGCTGTATTGGTTTTGGACGTATCGATATCACGCGTATCCGTATGGGCGTATTGTTATTGGGCGTTTGGTATCGCTTGTATCTTAGACAAATTTTTAGTAGCTCATATCATAGATATTATATACGTCCTTCCTTCCTATAAATTTCACCATCGGCAAGTTCCAAATGGCACTAAAAAACAGCATTTTGGGTTCTTTGTCTCAAGTGGGAAAACTGGGGCTACTGGGCTACCAGAACTTTTTAGAGTAACGTTTAATGGCTAATTCGAAAGCTATTGCTCATATCTACGTGATTTTTATCAATTCTGCCATCCGTAAGTGTGATATAGCACTAAAAACAGAGGTGTGATTTTTTCAAAACCCTGGGGGAAGGGCAAAGGTGGATCAAACTTTCCCAGATCAAGTGATAATGTCAGTGAGAAATAAAAAAAGCCTTATAGTACAATAAATGCAAAGAGTTACTAAAGAAACTGGCCAGTTTCTCTGAATTATGCAGGCACTTAGTTTTGACAATATTTTTGAAGAAACTAAATTTCAGCTGGGGGGGGGGGGACAACTGGGGTCCGAAGGGGGCAGTTGCTCCCTATCCCATAAAAAATTACACCCTGAAAAAAAACAATACTTTTGGTGTCACTTCTTAAGTAGATAATGCAAATATTGAAAACATATAAATAAAATCTACAAACGAATTCATCAAAATGATTTTACATCAATCTTTTATGTCCCTAAATGCATCAGATAAAAATTTTGAGATAGACTTTTGTTAAAATAGTTAAAAGCTCTGATAACAAAAAACTCCGGTGTCGACACAGCCCACCAGGGCCCGGGGGTAGGCATTGTAAGTTATGCCGTGGGGCCTTTAAAATGGCCTTTACTTTTCTTTGAAAAACTTATTTTTCGGAAA